>ARYC01019240.1:0-60486 GCA_000711775.1 Oxytricha trifallax | reverse complement strand
CATTGCGCTTTATCTTTTAAGGTCCATTTAGAGGTACATTCCTGAATAAGATAATTTTTTATTTGGCATCAAACTTTTCACTCTAATATTTATTGAAGCCAATTATATGCTTTGAGTTCAATTGATATAGTGTTCAAGAACTTTTGAAAGTCAAGTCACCACATAACCAAAATTTTATATTCATGCAGATTACATTGCGCTCTATCTTTTAAGGTCGATTTAGAGGTACATTCCTGAATAAGATAATTTTTTATTTGGCATCAAACTTTTCACTCAAATATTTATTGAAACCAATTATGTGCTTTGAGTGCAAATGATATAGTGTCCAAGAACTTTTGAAAGTCAAGTCACCACATAACCAGAATTTTATTTTTTTGCAGATTACATTGCGCTCTATCTTTTAAGGTGCATTTAGAGCGTACATTCCTGAATAAAGATAATTTTTTATTTGGCATCTAACTTTTCACTCAAATATTTATTGAAACCAATTATGTGCTTTGAGTGCAAATGATATAGTGTCCAAGAACTTTTGAAAGTCAAGTCACCACATAACCAGAATTTTATTTTTTTGCAGATTACATTGCGCTCTATCTTTTAAGGTGCATTTAGAGGTACATTCCTGAATAAGATAATTTTTTATTTGGCATCAAACTTTTCACTCAAATATTTATTGAAGCCAATTATGTGCTTTGAGTGAAATTGATATAGTGTCCAAGAACTATTGAAAGTCAAGTCACCACATAACCAGAATTTTATTTTCTTGCAGATTACATTGCGCTCTATCTTTTAAGGTGCATTTAGAGGTACATTCCTGAATAAGATAATTTTTTATTTGGCATCAAACTTTTCACTCAAATATTTATTGAAGCCAATTATGTGCTTTGAGTGAAATTGATATAGTGTCCAAGAACTATTGAAAGTCAAGTCACCACATAACCAGAATTTTATTTTCTTGCAGATTACATTGCGCTCTATCTTTTAAGGTGCATTTAGAGGTACATTCCTGAATAAGATAATTTTTTATTTGGCATCAAACTTTTCACTCAAATATTTATTGAAGCCAATTATGTGCTTTGAGTGAAATTGATATAGTGTCCAAGAACTATTGAAAGTCAAGTCACCACATAACCAGAATTTTATTTTCTTGCAGATTACATTGCGCTCTATCTTTTAAGGTGCATTAGAGGTACATTCCTGAATAAGATAATTTTTTATTTGGCATCTAACTTTTCACTCAAATATTTATTGAAACCAATTATGTGCTTTGAGTGCAAATGATATAGTGTCCAAGAACTTTTGAAAGTCAAGTCACCACATAACCAGAATTTTATTTTTTTGCAGATTACATTGCGCTCTATCTTTTAAGGTGCATTTAGAGGTACATTCCTGAATAAGATAATTTTTTATTTGGCATCTAACTTTTCACTCAAATATTTATTGAAGCCAATTATGTGCTTTGAGTGCAATTGATATAGTGTCCAAGAACTTTTGAAAGTCAAGTCACCACATAACCAGAATTTTATTTTTTTGCAGATTACATTGCGCTCTATCTTTTAAGGTGCATTTAGAGGTACATTCCTGAATAAGATAATTTTTATTTGGCATCTAACTTTTCACTCAAATATTTATTGAAGCCAATTATGTGCTTTGAGTGCAAATGATATAGTGTCCAAGAACTTTTGAAAGTCAAGTCACCAATAACCAGAATTTTATTTTCTTGCAGATTACATTGCGCTCTATCTTTTAAGGTGCATTTAGAGGTACATTCCTGAATAAGATAATTTTTATTTGGCATCGAACTTTTCACTCAAGTATTTATTGATGCCAATTGTGTGCTTTGAGTTCAATTGATATAGTGTCCAAGAACTTTTTAAAGTCAAGTCACTACATAACCATAATTTTATTTTCTTGCAGATTACATTGCGCTCTCTTTTTTTAAATTTCTTAAAATTTTGCCTAAAAAATATAGTACATTTCTCATTTGAATGGATTTTTTCATAATTAAAAGTATTTATTTTTTTTTGAATTTAAGATAGTATAATATAATGTATTATTTAATTTTTCTATGTTATACGAAATTAAATTATATTTTTAATATTTTAATTTGACAAATTAACTTATATTTTAATTATTTACTATTTTAGGATTAATTTATAACTCATCAAATTGCTGTTTTATTAAATATTAAAAGTTTTTTTGAAGTGCATTTTTTTTCCTGTAAATATATAAAGTTAAGTCGATTGTAATATTTAAATATTAAATAGTACATATTATTCATCAAATAAAATGACTCAACATTTAGTCCCTGTATGATTATCAAATTAAAACATGTAGGTCTGGCAATAATTTATACCGATTAAATCTAAAATTCAAATCTACCTCTTTTACTTCATTTACTCAATAAAAGTGAAAGCATATGATTTCATAAATAAACTAAAATTTGTAAATTAAATTATCAATGGAAACATATTCTGATTATTTGCGATAAGTAAGACCTTCGTTAGCTACTCTTAATGAAAGATAGTCTACTGCTAAGAATAACACTTAAAGATAGATCAACTCATAAAATGAAGTTTAAGATACGCTTTAGAGTAATAGTAGAGAATTGCGAAGATAGCCAGTTATTGATAAGGGGCAAAGTCAAAGCTTACAACAAGGGACTTCACCAGTCAGGCAAAGTTTATCCACACTTAGTCCGAATTAAAATAGGTAGTAATTTGATAAGCATTAAATGTTTTTTTAGATTGATCTTAAATAAAAAGTTTATTCAGTTATGAAATCAAATTCTTTTTCCTTATTTAAATGAAATAGACAAATTAAACAACCGGCAATAATAAAACCAATAAACAATCTAAATATAGTGGTATTTCTTAAAGAACATCAGGAGTAAGTCCCAAACCAAATAAGTCAATAAATATGATTGCCAAAGATATGCTCAAGATAATAAAGGAAAGGTATCAGTCCTAGAAAAGATATTCATAAATAATAACTTGTAATCTTTAATTAAACATTTTTAATTTTATAGTAAAAAATCAAAAATAATTAGCTTTCGCAATAAGAGCAAAATTAAAGACAATTCAAAACTTTCTAGCATAAAATGAAGAATCTAAATCTAAAAATGCATAATCGATAGATAAATCTCAATTTGATGCATACAATCAAGACACTTCTTCAGTTAAGACTGTGCTTCATAATGTTGAAACAAAGGCTTTTAATAAAATTGAAACTGTTTAAATAAGAGACGTTTGCTCATAGGAATTACAATTAAGTGACTTTGAATTAGAGTAAAATAAATTATTGTTAAATTAAGAAATAATTAATAAAAGGAGTCAACTATAGCACTCTTTAGTTGATCCATAAAAAAGGACACCTTATCAATTGTTTAGATAGAGTATAACTAGAGATACAGTAATATAATAAAACCCTTACTCAGATGAGACGTTCGATACTATTTAAAATTAAAACAAATAATAATATTAACCTTATATTTCCTCACATTCATATCATATTAGCACTGAAAGAGTGGATTAGCCCGTTTCTGATATTCACTAACCTCCACCAGATATGGAGTCTATTGAAAGTGAGCAAGATTATCAAACTGGATCTTAAGAATTTATTAATAAACAACAAATATAAAAGTAATTTCAAACGAAATCTAGTTAGCTATAGCAATAGAGAATGAATAATTTTTAGACGAGAATTAAATTAACGAAACCCTATAATATTAACGAGAGATATAGTGTACTCAAGGATTAGAATAATAAAGAGGAATATTAAAATGATTCACTTCGCTATCATTTTTCATTTGGTGGTAATAATCCAAATAATTAGCAAGAGTTATCTAGTAGAAAAAAGCAAATTCTTGCTAAAAATGATCACGGCTAATAGAATGGGGATTAACTCTATGATAGTCTTGACGAGGATTTGTTGAAAAATGAGAATGATCAAGAAGAAAGTAAGTTACTAAACTAGGCAAACTATAGCGTGGGAAGCGAATGCAATATTTCAAGTAAAAATAACTTCTAAGAATCTAAACCTCAGTTGGCTTATAAAACAACCTACACTTAGCATCAGAGACCTAATTTAACTAATTATCGATACCGCAGTCCAAAGTTCAACTAACTTTAATAAAAGTCATCTAAAATCACCAAAAGAGAACAATAATTCAATAGGAAATTCACTATAAATGCTTTATATCTGAGAGATAAATGTGAGTCTTAAAATTTTCCAAAACAATAGGCTGCCAGACATCCAGTAAATTAACCTTCTTTAAATTAAACCAAAATTAAGCCTCAATCTTAAATAAGTATTATTTCCAAATAAAAACCCCAAGACAAAATAAATTAAATGTTTAGAATTCATAAGTTAAAGCTTTTGCATTCAATTAATATTGAAGAGCCCTAGGTGATAAGGTAAAATTTTTGAAATAAAAAGCGATTGATTTTTCTTAAATACAAGAACGAGATTTATAATTGATTCAGTGTTATTATGATTAATCAAGAAACTTAAAGTATTTAGGTTTTTTTCCAATCTCCACTCTTATATTTTGATACATTTTTCCGTTTTAAGCCTCACCTCTCCATTGATAGAGAGAAATCGGCACAATCTTAGTCTATCGAGTTGGTGTCTTCGTGAATAGCACGGTATTGTATTGTAGCACCCAGTTTATCTCCAAGTCCTGCTAATATTTCTGCGAATATCGTGTTTATCTGCTGTGACACCGATAGTAACAGTATACTGTTCTACATCTGTAACAACTGTAAAAAAACAGTATCGCAATATTTTGCAATTTTTTTACATAAAAAGTGTTGTTGTCAATTACTATCTTCATGAGTATACTTCGATATTTCAGATTTGCCTAAAATGTTTCTGCTTTAGCAGAAACGTATTACTTTTTAGAGAATATTTTTTAATGAAAAGTGTTTTAATTTTAGGCAAATCTGAAATATCGAAGTATACTCATGAAGATAGTAATTGACAACAACACTTTTTATGTAAAAAAAATTGCAAAATATTGCGATACTGTTTTTTTACAGTTGTTACAGATGTAGAACAGTATACTGTTACTATCGGTGTCACAGCAGATAAACACGATATTCGCAGAAATATTAGCAGGACTTGGAGATAAACTGGGTCTACAATCAATACCGTGCTATTCACGAAGACACCAACTCGATAGACTAAGATTGTGCCGATTTCTCTCTATCAATGGAGAGGTGAAGGCTTAAAACGGAAAAATGTATCAAAATATAAGAGTGGAGATTGGAAAAAAACCTAAATACTTTAAGTTTCTTGATTAATCATAATAACACTGAATCAATTATAAATCTCGTTCTTGTATTTAAGAAAAATCAATCGCTTTTTATTTCAAAAATTTTACCTTACAATAGATACCGAATGCCAACAAATTTAATACATTTAAATTGAAAGACATAAAATATAAATATAATGAGAATGGTTAGCGATCTCAAATGATAATTAGAATTATTGGGGAAGTTTATGGTATTATAAATAGTGTACTTTATGATTAATTTTCATCAATTTTTAAATAAATCAAGTATAGTAATGAGAATAAATTTATTGATAAATGATACAAGTTTGAATATAATTTTCATTAATGATTTTACTAAATTTATCTTTGAAATTTTTGGAACTTTATTCACTGTTATATTAAAGCAATTTAATAATAGATTAAGCATAAATAAAGTTTCACACTTAGAATATATATGAATATGAATTATAAGTAAATAGTAAATAATTATTCTTTCTTTCACTACTCTTTTGTAGCAATTTCTATCTATCCTTACTTGAGTTTCCCTGCTTAAAATATTAGTCGTAGATATTTGTAGGTATTTTGATACTATTTTTACTGTTTGACAGTTTCACGTTAAATTTTCTGGTTAAATTATTGTTATTGTTGGTGCTTAAATGATGAGATTATTTAGCTGAACTACTGCCATTAATATTGTGAGATAGGGGAGATGTTAATTACAATTTTGAACAAATTTCTTGGTTGTGTTGAGCTGAAGAAGATATATCTGGTAGACTAAATTCACTTGTATCATGCATTTAAGTGAGTAAATTAATTTAGAAATGTTAGAAATAAGAAAAATATATCCCATTATTAAAAAGTGGCTATTTTTTATTTCAAAGTGGGTTAAGAACAAACCAAAATGTTATCTAATGAAGATTTTTTCTGATTCGAGACATCAAATATAGATATATTGTTTTAATACTTATGAAACTTATTCCCTATAAGACTTTACTTATTAGCACTCTGGCTCAAATTTAGAGATTAATTAGACAATTTCTTTTTATTAAATTCAAATTTATATTGCTCTTCATTTATAGGGCTTAAATAACCTATTCTCTATTGATAGTGATTATTTTGATATAATTAGCATCCTCTTCTTCAATAATTTAGTCAGTAATCAGAGCTCTCATAAATGATGGTGTTGGTTCTTCATTAGTTTTCACTTGATAGTCTTCTTAATTACTGGAAGCTAGTTTATCAGGCCAGATTCCAGTTGTCATACTATCTGTTACAATTATTTTGAGAAGTGAAATACTATGTAATGGACCTTTTTTAGAGCTTTAAGCTCAGAGAGCTCCCTCGTCTTTTTTTTGGATATCAAAAATGTACAATTTAAATTGTCTCTCAACATGGTTCAACTTATTTTCCAACCTTGCTATTTGATATCTCAAGTTGTGATTTTCTTTTATCAATTATTCACTGCTTAAATTACTGGAATCAATTTGAGGTAATTGTGAGAAATTGTCATTTTAATTTTTAACTTTGGAACTTAATATATGCTCAATCATTAACAGCAAATCCATAAATGTATTTTTCTATCAAAAATGAGCAATTTAATTTTCATCACAAATCCCTGATTCAATCATATACTAGGTTAGTCTTTCCTAAATTTTCCAAACTTCCTCAGATTCATTTTAATTTTCAGTTAATTTTTCCACAATCAAACTATCTTGCTACTATAACATGACCATTGACTATTAATTTTCAATTTTAAGTTGCCTTATTTTATTTTTGTATTTTTATATGGACTAGACGCTTTCATAGTTCTCATGCAGAGGGTCTTCTCTAATGAAGTTCATCTATGCTTAATCAATGTTACTTCTCTGAAGAATAGAAGAGGTTTGATTTAGGGGTTACAAAAAGCCTCTTGCCATTTGAAGTTATTAATGCTAAAAAATTTAATTACGAGTTTTGGGCAACTGAAGAAGGTAGTTAGTATTAGGATAGATTAGTAAGTTAGAACTATTATGCAAATGCTTAATTGATAGATAGTTTCTTTTAAAATTAACTGAACTTAATATACTGATTTCCAGACTTAATTAGATTTTTATAGTAATTTAACTATTAACAAATATAGTTTATTTTATAAGGATTATTGTTTGTAGATATTATTCGCATTTTTAATGTTATTTAGAATTCAAGTATTGTTGAATAAATTTGAGGTAGGGATTGATGAAGAATTAACATTTAATTTCTGAGCATATATATCTGGAGATAACAACGCATTTGTCGACTGAACTAACTAATCCTTAGGTCTAATTTTTTAAACCATTGTTTTAGTTATCTTAAATATTGCTTTATCTTTCAGTTTAATAAATATAATATTTCAATATTAACAAATAGAAAAAAGGTTCTTAAATTAGCTTAAAACACGAGAGAAAAATAGATATTTTTGATGAGTTTTGGAACCTCTTGGCGCATTTGACTGAACTCCTTGATTATTATAAAAGATTTGCTGCTAATTAATTGTGAGTGGTATATTATATGGCTATTGATCAATTTTGATGCTAAATTCAGACCTTAGACATAATTGTTGCCGCTACTCAATTGTAAGTTACTATTGTTATTCATATATTTAAGAGTCACTGGAGACTTTGAAAGTGACTTAATGTTCATGTTTGGGGTGCTCAAACTGCTGGTGCTTATTTAAGCGAGAGCGTTTAAGTGGGCTTAAGATTTACTTCCGCTCATTTTTAAGATTGGTAATAATATCTATCTAACTATTTATAATTATCGCTCAATAATATAGAATTAAGGGATTTTAAAATTAAATTCAATAAAAATCAAGTTAATAGAAAATGTTGGCCAAATTTGATGATCTTAAATTCATTCAATATAAAAATCTAAATAGATGGAATTTACAATTGGCTGCACTATTCTATCATCTCTTCAGCAATTAAATGGTCTATAATTTTATACCTTCTAAATTCATTATATTTTGCACTGCAATTACACTTGATAATTAACTCGCTCCAGTAATGAGATAAAATAGTAGAGCCAATAGTAAAGTTCAGCTAATTTTGAATTCTATATCAAATGAGCAAAAGAACGTTTAATTTGCCAACTTTAACTGCCACTATTTTGATTTATAATAAATTTATTTTTTAAATTTAGTTTCTCTATTCAATTAAGCCTTAGCAATATTTGATTGATTGATTGCATTTTATTATATCAATTTATTTGAGAAAATCTACCACTCGCTAAAATGCAAATATAATACCCAAAAATATGTTTGATTTCAATTGCAATTAATCAACAATAATTATAAACTATGCGAGTTAAAAATATTCTAAATTATTTCTTTGATTTCAATTCATAAAAAAATTAGTAGATATCTAATTATATACTTCATATTCCATCAATCAATATGAGAAAATGTAATGACTATCATTACATTAAAATTAGTTTCTAGTTTAATATGGGATACTTTTTTCCAAGTAGAATCGAGCAAATTTACAATTATTTTTTTTACACCTCATTAACTTATACTTAATATAACAAAGCATAATTGCACTTATAATATCACTAATTTATTCATAAATTTAAATTCTAAGATTAAATTACGATGTTAAATTGCTGAATCCAATAAATCATAATATAACTTAACATTAATCGGTAATAATAAAATGGGCAATAGAAGTGGTTGTAGCATGTTTTCTACCGAACGCAGAGACGATGAGAAATACTTTATTGTCGGTTTAACTCCAGATGAAAATCAAGTTTTAAAATAAATATTTTTACAAATGGATATTACAAGTAAGTTAGGATAAATTGCTTAGATTAACCGTATTTTTTTTTATGCTGATATTTCAATAATTAACTGAGATCATTTTACTTAAGTCTCTGGTTTATTTAGGAAGGAAAATCTCAATAATAGAATTTAAGAGGACTCTTGACTTGCAAAAAATTTCATTAAAAAAGTATAATATAAAAGTTTAGATCATATTTTTATAATAAAGCATATAACTCATAACTTTTTAGGCTTTTTTATTTATTTCAAATGAGTTTCTAGAGGAAAAGGAAAAGAATCACTCATTAAATGGAGCAAATCTACGATTATATCGATGTTCTCCTAAACAAAGACTTGCACTCTCGAGAAAGATACAGAATTGGGCTAAATAAGTTTATGGTGTTGTGGTAAAACGCTCTTCATGAAAAGTAAGTCAAAATCAAAATGATTAATCATTTTACTTGCTTTAAATTTGATGTGAACTATTTCCATGTAAACATCTAATTATTGTTTAAACTCATAAATTTCATTTATAAATTTAATAATAAAATCACATCAGAAAATTATGATTTATCATGATAATTAATTGATTCCAGGAAATAAATTTTGTTTGTAGGCTTTTAGAAGACAAAAGACAATGGAAAGATATAAGAAACCATGATAGTGGAGAGCGTGACAGTAGCTTGGCATGCTTAGTTTGTCAGAAAAGGGATAAATCAGCAAGAGATGTTTACTCATAAGAGAATCTGAAACCACATGAATAAAGGAAGACTGGAGGTGGCTCACTTTCAAACTTTAATACCAAAAGAGATTCATTAATTCTATCTCCATTTGAGAGATCTACTCTAACTACAACTAGTACCTAAAAGAATTCATAAATTAATTATCATTAAATATTAAATTTTGAATTCTTTTAAATTAGCTTAAATACGATATAACAGTACCGCACCTGCCTCAGGAAGCAACAGACTTATGAATCTTTAATAAAGACTAAGCAATCAACCGGCTGATGGTGCAGGGTTGAGATTAGATGGAGGCTACAATTGAATCACTACATTAATTTTCCAATCTACTATAATATAGGTTTATCGCACAGGGAAATCCAATTTGTATACAATAATAATAATATTTTATGGAATATATAATAGATATAAATTAACTTCGATTAAAAAGGAGAAAAGAAATTTGAATAAAAATTGATTGTATTTATATTTATAGATATACAAAATATTATGAATTTTATCTCTATCTTACTATAACTTTTGACATGCAAAAATAAACAACATACTTTACTTAATTAATTAAATCAAAATCTTTCTATATTTTTTTCTTGAATTTAAAGTTATATGAAAAATTTATAATTATTGCTTATGAAGAATTTGTTCTAAAAATTTAAGGCAAAATATTAATTAATACTTCACCAATTTAATAAAAAATTATATATAATAAAAGAAAATAGAGCATATTCTAATTTAAATAAAAATAAATTTCATTAAGAATTATAATTAATTAATGTTCTTTTAAATCAAGGTTATTCATTTTTTATATTCAAATGCTCATGACAAACTAATTCAAATCAAAATTGACCCATTCCTCAAATTTTCAACAGCATTTATTATTCAAACTGATAAATAATTATCAATTTAAAAAACATATTATTTATATCAATAATTGAGGTTTTAAATAAATTTTTCATATTAATTTATTTAATTATTTTATTATAAATGTAAGAAAGCAATTAGCTTTAAGAAAATATAAAAATACTCAATTCCCTATTGCTGGAAAGAGAATATCCATCTATTTAGGAGTTGGAGTCGGTGTAGATCAATCTAAATAACACAGAGCAAGATCTTGTTATTATTAATTAACAGCCTTTAAAATTATAAATATTATTGACAGATTTGTTTACTGATTTTAATAATAAGATCCGTAAGTTTAATTTATGCAGAATTGAAGGCTTTAACCTAAGATTACTATACTAAATTACTTAAAAATCTTTATTTAGTTCCATTAAAATGAAAGTCATTGGTTTGGAATAAAACTCTAAAAATAATATAAATGAGAAATCATTGGATAATTCCTCAAGAATTGATAATCTATTGAATAAAACAAATCTTTCCTTTGTCAAAATTACTGAGAACGGGAACATCAGGAGTATCTCAATTGAGACTAAACCTTAATAAAATAATCTAAAATCTAACTTACTAGAGTAGCCACAAATATCTAGGAACCCAGATTTACAGTAAAATAACGGAAATAAATCTATGATAAATACAGCTGTAAATTGATAAAAAATATCTTAGATTCATCATTAAAAAACTAAAACTATCACAAGTAGTATTATCTAAAGAGGTGACAGAACATTCAAGCAAAATATTCATCAACTCATTTAAGATTATAATTGGGGCGATAATGCTAATTTAGCTGAATTATTGCCATTAGGTAAAGCGATACCTGGTACAACCAAAAATAGGGTG
Source organism: Oxytricha trifallax (assembly GCA_000711775.1). Classification (NCBI taxonomy): domain Eukaryota; phylum Ciliophora; class Spirotrichea; order Sporadotrichida; family Oxytrichidae; genus Oxytricha; species Oxytricha trifallax. The sequence goes on along the minus strand of ARYC01019240.1, from coordinate 48,965 downwards.
CTCTCTTAATCTCACCAAAAATAGCAGTTATTCCCAGGTTAAATCATTCAATAGATATCTTAAAGATTATTTTATATTTAAGTTAATACTAACTGTTTAAGTTTACTCAAATTCATTATGGAGCAAACCTATTGACCATGATAAATTCAGATCCTTTAAATTCATCTGACCAAACTAATTTTTAAAAACGAGCTTTTATTTAGATTATTTTAAATATTAAATTAATTTATTTTCTATAAATTGTTTACATTTATATATTTATTAATGCCAATGGATCAGATAAGTCTAATATTATTGCAAAGTAAAACCCATTTTAAAGAGAAAATACAAACTATTAAAATTCAGAGACAAGGAATTTTAATGAAAATAAAAACTCAATTTTTAATAAGACTTTACAATAGCATTTTCAATCTAATAATCATGGATTTTAAACTTAAAAATCTGGGACAGCAGCTAAAAATATATATTTAAAAAAATGGATTTTAAGGTCGAATATAGTAGCATAATTTATGTGATAATTTGATGAATATTTTAATTTTCTAGCGAAAAGCATGAATAAAACAATGTATCATTTTGAAAAAGAGGATTCTTTCCCACCAAATTTTAGAAATTAAACATCTTTTCCTATGAATAACAGACAACAAAAATTGAGACAGACTACAGCTCAAATATCAGGAAAAAATAGAATTATTGGATAAAATACTGTTTAATATAGTGAAAATGGGTTGGGTTTGCTTAAATAAAGAGCAGCAACTTCAAACTAAATAATTGAGGCAGATAGCTTATATGAGTCTGTATTGAGAAAAAATTCTCCCAAGATATAATTGTCAAACATGATCATTTAAATATAGAATATTTAGCTTTAATTATTTAATATGAACTAAACTTTCACATTAGGATTCAACACTTTTGAAAGTGTAAATACTGCAATCCCAGAAACAATAGAGCTTGAAGGAGGATATAGTAGAACTTAAAGATAAAGATTAAATTCTACTTGTTTTATGGACATATAAAATCAACTAATTAAAGAAGCCAGAAGGAGAGAAACAATTTAAAAAGAGTAAATATTCCAACTTGATTAAAAGTTAACCAAAGTGAAGGCAACAGACACAACTGTATACTTTCATATATTTATTTTATTAAGGGAGAATTGAACAGAATTAAAGAGATTGCAAAGAAGTACCTTAATGAAGCTCTCGACTCTCAATCAATTTCTAGAAATGACCCTGTCACCTCTAAATTCACATAAGAAGGAAACTAATAAGCAAAAACACCCGATGGTTTCGAAAGTTCATTAATTTCTAATAAGAATCTTCAAGGATCATCACTAGAAGTTCATAGTTTATATCACAATCTATTCTTAACAGACCTCAAATCAGATATTCATTCAGCTCATTAAGAGTTAAGCAGCATCAGACTAGATAAAGCAGATTTACAGTTGAAATTAACCAATTTAAAGAAAGAAAATTAAGTTTTAAAAACTTCCATTACTAGATATAGAAAGCTAATGATTGAGTAGGAGAAGAAATTGGGGGATCTCTAGAAGTAATTAGAGATAAAATTGAGTGTGATTAAATTAAAAATAAACTTATGTTATTTAAATTAGAGAAATCTCAAAGAGGAGCAGGCATCTTCACCATGAAGTACGGTGACAATAGCAACAGCTCATTTAATTCGTTTACGTAATAATCTTAACACATCCCAGCTATTTCTTTTAATTTCCTTTATTTAATAATTATTATAAATAGAGTATTTACCTCAATAATCTATTTTTATTTTTTAAATAAGCTACTTAATAAGAAATACAAAACTTTAATACTTAAAGCAGATTAAACACAGCCGAGAGAGGTTTGAGATCTAAAATGAATACCATGCAAATTGATTCTAATTTAGAGAAGTTACAAATTCAATAATAATTTTCATTTGCTTACAACCAACCTTAGACTAAATCCAAGAGACTTGACAAGATAATGTCCAATGTGCTCAAGGATGAGTATGAATTTTAAATAGAATTTAATTTAATATTATTAATTCATAGTAGTAAAAATATTATACTCTATAAATGCATGAATATCGTAATTTAATTGAATATAATAAGATAGGAACACCAATGAATAAAAACGAGGAAATAACCCTTAGAGGTTTGTCACAAGGCTAAAAACTGGAATAGCTTAGTAAATTTTCAAAGCAATTGCTTGGCTGCTAATCACTTAAACAGCTATTCAATTAAATAAGAGCGATTATTAAAACTATATTTAGGTGTGAAAGCATTCATATATTGCTCCATACTATGGAGCTCTGCAATGAGTACTAAAGAGAAAAGGGATTCACTACTTCAATCAGAATTGAAAATGGTAAGGTTAGTTTGAATATTACTAATATTTTTAGCTTGCTTAATTTATTGTCTTTAGAATGGTACGAAGTTGTAGTGTATGATTTAGCGAAGGAAAAAGATAGTCTTAATAAATTGAAAATTGAATTCAATTAGAAAGAAATCCAAAATGGAATTGTCAAGGGAAATATTATATGTTGGCCTGTACTTAATAATAAACAAAAAAATGGTTAAGGTTTTGGTGGTGCATATAGCTCACAATAAGACAAGGAAATTTAGTTGATTATACAAATTAATGGATATAAGTCTTTCAATTATAAAGCGGTTGATGCAAATTTTATAATAAAATATTTACTTATAGAATCAAACCTATAATTCAATATTTTATATAAAATGCAACTATAACTAACATAATCTGTAAAATGATATCGAGCGTCCTAGATGAAATTTAATCTTCAAAACGAAGTTAATTGGCCGTGCAACGATCATTCGATATCTTGGATATTTTCAAAACTTTGCTAACTGAGCGAAATCATGCTTTACTGTTCTGTCATATGGTCAACATGTTACCAAAGTTATTTAATTTCAAAGAATCAGGTGTACTTTTATAAATTGCTAATTTAATTAGGTTTAAAATTGAGTGTAAATTATTTATAAATTTTTTAGTAAAAATCTATTGTTTTTATATTTTTACTAATAGTTGCAAAATGTACTTTTTATGGATGTAAAATCTAAGCACTTGTACAGTATAACATCTGATGATTATGATCGCACTGCAATTGATTTAAATGATGACAATATAGTTAGATCCCCTAACAACATCGGCTTAATTGGTTAAGCTATTGCAAAAATGGAAATTATAGTGTCTCATACTGGGTTCAAAGATAGGCAATTTGCTCCTGAAGTTGATAATTACATTAATATAAACAAGATCAATAATATGCTCATAGGTAATTACCCAAATAATTTAATATACTTTATTTATTCAGTATATTTTAAGATAGTATTTATTGATATTAATAGCTTAACTATAGGTGCGATGGTGGATAACAACGGAGATGTAAAAGGAGTGCTGTAATTAATAAATAAAGTAGGGAGTGAAGGCCAAATTATAGAATAGAATTTAATTGAATTAAGAGCCCTTCTTCCCGCTTTGGGTGAAATTATTAGGACAGCTGATGAAAGCATGGAGATCACTAGACTAATAAGCTATGGTAAGTTAAAATACCGATTCTTAATAATTTGAGTATAGCCTTGAAACAATGTTTGGGAAATATCAACAATGCAGTGTTTGACAAGGATAAAGATATTGAATTCAATTATTTCAAATTCATTTGTATATGAAAATGTCAATAATTTAATACAGTATTGGCTAAAATAACTTAGCGATGCTGGACTCAATGGTTAGGGCCATGAGCAACTAAATCAATTCTCTTGTTAAACATAAGAAAGAATTCGTTTTTGTAGGAGATAAATATCGAATTTTTATTTTAATTATATAAAACGAATTTCTTAATAACTCGAATAAAAATAATTCATTATTAATAAAGGGCTTGTGAGTGAAGTATTTATGGGTTTAAAAATGGAGTTGTCATCTCAGATGTCCTTAACTTTAATTTTATTATATTTTATTGAGGGACAGAGGGAATTAAAATCTGGAAATTTAGTTTTAAGAGGAATTATGAAATAAAGTGATCAAGATTTATTATGAATTTCAACCAAGTTAAACTTTTAATATCAATAAATATTAAGGTAAAATTTTTTTAGATCAAGTGAATTTTAAAATTAATCTAAATTAGCATTTTAATGAGATGATGAAAGTCTTAAATAAATGATAGAAAGAATAAATATGGAAATATGAGCGCACAATGAAATATAAAAATCTCAGATTGTTTATTATGGATAGGTCAATAACATTAGTACGATTTAGCAGAGGTCTGCGTAATCATAAATCCGCAGAGTTCCGCAGAGGGTCTGCAGTACTTTTCCGTCGCACGCCTCATTTGGCTCAGATGCGATTCTTAATTCACAAAGGCCATTTGGCTTATAATGCATATTCTTAATTAATTCTTAATTATTATAATAAATTAAGGAATAAATTAATTTACTCAATTTACTAAATTAATAATTTATCACTAATCAGTATTCTCTATAGAGAAATTTATCAAAGTTTAATATATTTAAGTTTTAATTAAAAATTAAGATCAAATTTCTTAATATAATTAATATAATTAAGAATTATTAAAAAAATAGGGTTTTTTAAGCCTATGGGCCTAATGAATTAAGAATTCAAAGTCGCACAAATGAGGTGTGCGACGAATTATCACTCAATAAAATCCGCAGATATCTGCAGATTTGTGTTTCCGCAGACCCTCTGCGGACATGATTAATATCTTGGATATATTCATAATGCACATCTTAAAAATATTCTATATCATTGTTCTTTAAAATCTCTGAAATCTCCCATATTTCACTTTATTTAAGACTTAAATTTAACTTAATTAAACAACAATCTAGATTAATTAAAAAATTCACTTACTCTCAAAAATATTTACCTTATCAAATTAAATTAAACAGTTTGGTTCTTAAGAATATAGTTTTTAAATAGTAATACATCTATTTCTTTTTCACTATTTATGGGTTTATTGCTGTTGCTATTATTAATTATTAGTATTACTGTTGTAAGTAAATCTCTGAATTAATTAGTTAGCATAATCTCCTGATCTTAGCCCAAGCTTTGAAATTGTTTCCTTGGCTTTCTCAATGTCATTTATCTTCCACTCTTTATTATCTGGGTTTCTTTATTTATTAAGTTCAAGCTCTTCTTGGTAAGCTTAGAGTTAGTGACGAAATTCTAATTTATTTTTCACAAGGTCAAAGTCTAACTGTAAAGTTAAAAGATTTCTAAAAACATAAGGAAATTAAAATTCGTAAGGTTAGAGATATTTATTAAAGAGTAAAGTTTGAAGCAAGTTCTAATTATGAGACTCGGGATCATTTTTAAAGTTAGATGTCGTAGAATTCATGAGTTTCTTTTAAAAATCTTGATTCTAAGATAGAGGACGTATAATTTTTATTTTATATAGCTTCTCGTCTGATTTTCTAGTCGTTTGAATTCTGGATTTAGTTTAATTAAAGTGATTTTTTATTGGTGAATTTTCATAAGAAATTTATTAAATATTCTTAGAGTTTTAATTGAGATTATCAGTAGTTTATAAAGCCTAAGCTTCGACTTAAAAGTCATCAATCATGTTTACATTATTAATAGAAATATTATCAACTAATGGATCTTATAGTTAAAATTAGGTTGATGATCTTTCAGTAAGTAACAATTATTTATTGGGTTGGTACATATCAGAAAAAAGGGTTGAAGGATTATAGATTTGGCTTTCTCCATAACCTACCTAATTCCAATTCCTTGAAGTTTTTGAAAGCTATTTATTTCTAAGCTCCTATCAAATATAGTTTGCTTAAGAACTCGGTTCATGATAGGCTCTTTATTTTTATATTGAGCTATATATTGAATGAGCTTGCCTTTGATGTCCTTAGTTTCTTCTTTACTTGCTCATAACCTAGTGAAAGTATTCTTAATCAAATACATCTTTGCATTTAAAATTTCTCAAGAAATGCTTCATCATATCTTGAAATAAAATCGATTTCAAGATCCTTATTCCTCTATTAATTTTTAATGTTTTAGGAAAGCCTTGAGGTATGAGATCTACGCATTAATTCAGATATGCTTCTCTTTTTTAAACTTAAATTAGTTTTACTTGAAGGAGAGTAATCGTCCTGATTCAAAGATTTTTATATATTTTCAGAATCTCTGTTGGTTAACTAATTCCCAACATTATCTCTTTCAGCAAAAAATGGGATAAATTAATTAAGTTTCCTTAAGTTTAATTTCGCTATTTATTGCCTCTAATTTGCTTGCTAGTCTAAAGCCTTATTTTGAAATTACTCGCTTTATTAATGAGACAATTATTTTGGTGATAAATTTCTTGTAAAATTGTTCTATGTATTTATCAGATTTTGATCTTTATATTATTCGGTTTGAAGCTTCTCAAGTACAACACTATATTTCTTTAAATGTCTGTAATTCAAATTTTCTTGATTACTCTGAGCTCTCTCGGTCATGGTGCCATATTTTATCCTCATTGTCTAAGGGTTATGTTATTCTTGACTCTCCGAGAATTCATCAGGCTTTATAATGTAAGAATGAGTTTTTAACATAGATTTTAAGTGTGATATTGCCTCATTAGTTTGCTAGTCTTAACCAAGATATTTGTAAGACAACTATGGATAAGATAAATATATTAGATTGAGAAATTTATTAAAAATCTGTAATTTCTCAAAATTATAATATTAAGAAAATCATTGCTTTCTTTCTAAATTAAAACAAAAACTTTTGTTTATAATAACGATATTTATATTTTTTTAATATCTTTGGGTCGATTAGCTAATTTTTGAGTATTTGCCGAAACCAGCTCTGCCTATTTTAGTCATGGAGAATAATCTGTATTGGAAGCTTAGGAAATCTATTATCTCTGCGCGGCTTAATTGTAATTTAATCTGGTTAAATCTTATTTTATTGTAATATAGTGAGAAAAAACAGGATACTAGTAAATCACATTTCTTTTTAATTCATATTTAATTTTAAATCTTAGTTTTGCAAAAGAGTTTCATTTTTCATGAATTATTTATTCGTTAAATTGCTTGCACTAATTTTATTATAGATATCTGATGATTTTTATTCCTAGGTATATTGCTTTTATAATTAAGAAACTGACGTAAGTCGTTGTTATTGATAAAAATATGATAAAAACTAATTATTTTTGGATTTAAATCAAAAATTAATTTGTATAAATTCAATTTAGAAGGACTTTTAATTCCATTAAAGATTACTAGATGATTACTATAAAATAAAAGTATTTAATAAATATTGTAACTAAGGATTGGCCTACAACTTATTGATGTTTCGGATTTATTGTCTGGGAGTGATTGGGTGCTTTAAATGCTACTATAAATATTAGTTCTAGTGATGTTTAATCTCTGTCAGCTCACTATTAAAAATTAACTCATACTTAGAAAAGTGAATTGAATTGTACAAATTCTAATTTAAGCAATATTAGAGATAATTGGTGGTTATCTATAGAATCGAAGTCCGAAAAATTACTAATCCTATAAATCTTTATGCGAATACTTGGCTCTCTCTTTACTATTTTATTACCCTACTAAGTTCTATAATTTATCCACCAGATTAGAATTTAAATCATTATTATTGTTACCATTTTGTTTTCTAACTTAGTTTAAGTTGCTTGATTATTAAATTGGGAGAAATTTTCATCTTTTAAAATTATTTATTTTTATATCTTTTTTAATTTTTATTATAAATGTATTTGTTATAATTTTTTTTAAATATTTAATTAAAATGACTCACTAAATTTTAATCTACTTATGAAGTAAGAATATTTCACTATTTTGTTTAATTTGACATTTTTAACAATAATTTATGGTATTATTAAATAAAAAGTAAATCTTCATTTTTAAAATTACTTATTAATATTTTTTAGTATTTTAATCCCAAAATATTCTGAAAATATTTAATATAATGTCAGAATAACTATTAACAATTAAAGTTATCTTTAATTCATCTCTTTATAATAAATTTGGAATGTTTTTATTTTTCTGTTATTTGATTCTTCTCTTTAAGTTGCAATTTATTTCAATTAAAAATAAGACATCTAGAAAATAAAATCTGTGTAGATTTAAATGAAATTTTAATAATTAGGTTTATAGAGTGAATCTGGAAGAGATCTAGAGTACACTTATAACATCCAAGTATATATAAAATTAATATTGCCAAAATCATATTACTATTTAAGATAATAGATATTGGAGTAATAAATTATTGAGTAATACCCACATCATACAACAATATACACTCACATTATAAAACACATATTAGATAGGAAATATACTAGAAACTATCACAATTCTAAGTTCTTAGCATCTTTTTAGCAGTTTTCAAGCATTAAAATTGCAAGAATCTTCCCAAGTTTAAATTATCAGAATTAATTTAACAAATATAAATATTATCATTTATTATGATTATAAATTTTTCTAAATTTGCCAAAATTAAATAAAATATGAAGTTTATGAAGTGAAGATCAATCTTTGAAATTTGAAAATATATCCCACAGAACGAGCGAAAAAATTTTTCTAAATATCTTACATTTTTCATATACAATTGATTTGTAGCTGTATCATTGAGCATTTATGAATATTTACACTTGCTTTCACAATGATATTTCTTAGTCATAATTATTTATAAGCTCTTACTCATTACAAATTATGAAATAAAGCTATTTATAAATAAATCATAATATTAAGTTAAAAAATCGTGATATTAAATATGACCCTTAGTTTAGGGGCCATTTGAGGGTTATTTATCTATAGTCTGAATTTACTAAAAAAAACATATGGTTTAATAATTATCGATACCTCAATTGTTTTAAAACTTTAAAAAACAAGAAATGATATTTTTATAGATTGCCTAAATTAGCGGTAAGTCTGTTTAGTTCAACCAGACAATATCATTTTTAAATACTTAGTTGTGTTTAAGAAGACTTTTAGAATATTAAAGGTACAACGAAAAGGGGTTTTCTACATTTATAATAAGGTCTATAAATTAATTCTCTTTTAGGGGTATGAAGTTGAGAAGTTTTAATTCTCTAAATTAAAGTTACCGAGGCTTATCGAAAAGTCTAAAAGAAAAGGTCTTCTCCCACATAAAAGACTTGGCATAGTATCTGTTATGAAGGAGATGGATATATTATCCTGGTGATAACAATTTTTCTAGCATTTAAAGGCTTTAAATTGTTGAGTTAGCGACTTGTCAAATAAGTAAACCGGTTTTCTCAATACGATTTTGATATAAATAATGATTTTAGAAAATTCCTAAGGCATTGATTTCTGATCCACATCTTTTTTTAATTTTCATCATTTCAGCTATATTATTTGTTTGATTGAATATTAAAAAGTGATATATGATAAAATTAATTTAATAACTAATTAATCAGTATATTTAATCATTCCATTATTTTAAAATTACTCCTTGAATTTATTGATAATATCCCCAATGCTAAATCATTGCAGCTAGAGAACTTTGAATTCGAAACATTTCTATAATAACTATATTTCCTATTAATTTATAAGACCATTTCTATAAATAGCAGCAAAAAGAATCATCAACTTCAAAACTTGAAAGCTCCCCAAACTGTTGCTGGCTACTATTATTCTTGTTACTATTAAATTTGTTAGGATTTTTAATTATTGCTGCTAGATTCTTATTTCTTATCGACTGGTTGCTACTATTATGATGGCTTGCTATTTTTTTCTATTTTACTATTTGATTGTGAGTGTTTATTAATTAATTAATTAATTAATTAATAATTAGTTTTATTGAAAATAATTCTTAATTAATCATTTTAATATTAGCTTAAAATGACAATTTTTGTATAATAAATGATTTTTAATTTAAGTGTTCTGTATTATTGTCATGAATATTTCCTCTACCTCTGCCTTTACCTCCTCTGTTGTTATAATTAAAAATTAAAATCTCAGAATAATGGTCATTTTTGAATAAAAGCTTAGAAAATTATAAAATTGCAAATTTAAATCTTAATTTGTGTTAGCAATAGTATTATTACCTCTTGCACCTCTCTGATTGAAATTTTGATTTTATCTGTTGTTTTACGATTATTGCTCGTAGCTCTTCAATTCTTCCTCCTACTTAACATTTACCTTATCATTTGGATTTCCATGTAAGTCTTTATTCTATTATTCAACTGCAGTGACATCAGCATTTGCTTCTAGTTTTACATTTTATTAGTTATCTGCAATCGATGAATTTGTTGATGATATTTATGCTTAGGGTTGTGCTTTCTTCTAAGGTACAAATGAAGAAGATTGCAATGACATTTAATTGAACTACTATGTAATACCTCCTATCACTAGCTATTTATGCTATGGTATCTAGAATTATTGTTATCCAAATATCAATGGTTGAATTACTGTTAATTAGATGGAAACTATTGCTATTGATCCCAAGTCAGAAACTAGCCAGGGAATTGCTACTGCATCATTGGGTTGTGATAGCTCATCTGCTGTTGCTACAAGTGGAAATAATTGTGCTGATGATAGTGCATCTGATTTTGATGATTATGGTTTTATTGCTGTTAGTGTGAAGAATAATTATAGTTATTCCTTCTTTCTCCTTTGCCTCCATCAACTGCATAATCGTCTTCTTCCTCATCTATAGGTAAAACCTTCTCTTTCTTCACAAATTCTCTATAAAGTCTCTCTTGTTCTTCATCGAAACCATCATCTTCTTCGAATGCTCCCTGTTCAAACTATCTGATAAGTTCATCGTCATATTCATCATCCTCATTTAAATCTTGAAATTCATGTTTGTTTTTCTTTCCTGGAATGTAGTAAATGCCGTCGTAGCTTCCACCAAACTCGTCCAAGCCCTCTTTGTTGAAGTAGTACCCATCAGGGTCATAGAAATCTATATTAATTAATTAACACATCATGTAAATGGGAAGATATGTTGCTTTATCTAGAAAGATACTTCTAATTGGAATTAAATCTTTCAAAAGTATTAAATGCTTTGCATATAGAGATTAAACTTACCCCCATCTGGTAGAATGTAGAAACTATCATCATCAAAGTAACCACCTTCAACTTCCTTGATTTCTTTTACCACTCTTGAAGATGGCATTTTCTGTTTCTAGTCTTCTGCTTTGTTATTGGTGTCGACTTCCTTGTTGCTGCCTCCTTGACTTTTCTTTTTCCCTCCCATATATGTAATTAAAGGTATTTCTTAATATTGACAATTAATTTTTGAAATAAAAAGCGGTATAAAATGTAAAAAATAACAATATAAAACTAAAATTTATCTTATTAGAACTAAATTGGATAAATATTCTGCAATCTAAAAGAATAAATTCTAGATAAATCTAATGTCCCTAACTTACTACTCTTTCTTGATAAATTTGGTATTCTATTTTAAATTTAGAAAAAAAGTGTATCTGTATGATAAATTTTCAAACATAAATACCTAATATTTTAAAAACGAGCATTATGTATATCTCTTTAGCATTTTTTTAAATTTAATTATGCTTTAAATTAATATCTATTCAAAACCCCAAAACCCCTTAGTGAGGTTTATAAGTGCTTTGATTTGTAGGGTATAGTTGGGGTCTTATTGGGGTTAGTAGAGAAATTAGGCCAATTTACAAAATGAGAAATAGAAATTAGCGAAATTTAGGGTCGATTTATGATGAGTAATATTTAGATTTACTGCTTAAGCTTAGGTATGGTACGTGTATTAATATAGACTAAGCCAAACCTGTACTAAATTATGCAGCTATAGCAAAGTTATTACGCAAGAGTGCCTCAACTGTTAGGTATCACTGCTTGCTAGCTGTTTAGCATTTTAATTCTGGTTGTTGAACGCATCCTGCAAGAAAATAAAAGTTCTCTCAGGCTCATATTGACTTCCTCTGCGACTCGAAGACTTTGAAGTATTGGGCACACTTTCCATTAGACTAGCGAGCTGTGATGTTTCATCGCAGGTTTCCTGACATGCGTATCTCTCCTTAGACTATAGCCAATATTTATAGAAGAAATGGTATTACTTTCAAGACTGTCAACAGAGTGAAGAGAGTGATTGATTTTACAGTGCCATTTTATAGTAATAATTTAAACTATATATATGATTAAATGTAGAGAGCTATTACTAATAACATCAAGTTCATACACGCTGATGAAGCTGTATTCACCTTCAACACCTTTATTAATAAGTCTTGGTATAAGAAGTATGATAATATAGAAGTCTATGATTAAAAAGTGAAGGTAGTCACCCATGCAATTTTAGCTGGTATAAGTGAAGATTCAGGCTTAGAGAGTTATGTTATTCACCCTCGCTCTATTAAGCGAGAGTAGTACATAGAGTTCCTACATAAGCTGAGAGATAAATACAACGATTAAGAGATCATCCTGTTTGTTGACAACCTCTCAGTTCATAAGACTAAGGAGTCTAAGAAAGCTTATGAAGAGTTAAACATTACTCCTGTATACAATGTTCCTTACAGCCCTTAATTTAATGGAATTGAATTCTACTGGAGTTAAATAAAGACCCACTACAAGAAACTGCTGCTATATCACCTAATGCATGACCTGCCTATAGATACAGTAGCCTTGATTCAGAGTAGCTGTAAGAGAGTGAGCGTAGATAAGACAACAGTTTGTGCGAGAGAAAGAAGAATGAATGTTTATAAATAAGATTTAGATTTAAATGAATGAATAAGTTCACATATTAAATTAACCCAGAAAGGGATTAGGCTTCTCCTTCTTCTCCTCTTCTTATGGCTTGCTTGGGCCCATATTTCTTCTCTTAGTGCCAGCTCCTGCATCTATGTTCATTTCATCTGGCTTTTAAAAATCTTTATAAAGTCTCTTGCTCACTTCATGAATAGTCTATGACTTTCTCTCTCTGTGAACCTTTGCATGTTCTTTCATTAGGAATATACCAGTTCCAGGTTTCCCTACAAAGTTATATGTCAAAGCTTACTTGAAAGATAAGGATGCTTCTTAAGTTCCTCTAGCCAAGCTGAGCTTATTAGAATGCCTTGCTTTTTCTAGTCTTCAGGAGAGATAGAATATCGTTTCTTATGTGCTTCTTCAATTATTTCTCTGAGATACTCCTCTTTTATTGTACCAAGAACACCAAAGAAAAAGTTCCTCTCTGGTAGTTTATTAGAGAGTTGTTTCTTGGTAGGAAGGTAAACTACCACTTCCTCATCTTACATGGCATCCTCATAAAGATTAGTGACTGAAATCTCAGGGTAGTTAGGAATTTCTATTAGTTTAATCTCTTTATTTTTAAAAGCTTTCTTCTCCTCGCAAAGTATTGCTTTCAAGAATGAAATTTCGGTACCTTCCATCGTTGGAAGGAATAAGCCAACTGTTTAAGATGTTAATAGTCGTCAAGTTATCTTACCATGTAAAGTTAGGTATCGATAGAGATCTTCCTTACTTCTGAATCTTGAGATCATTTCTTGAGCCTCGACTCTTTTCATTTGATCATTGAGTGATTCCATCTTTGTTCCTCTTCCTATTAATGAATTTCAAATTATAATTTATAGACTTCTGGATCCTATTGTTTAAAAACTTACTATTAAATATGGGCATCTTATAGGAGGTCAACCCTGTAAAGATACGTGGAGAAAGTTCGCAGAAGCTGTAACAAACTTCAGAGATGGAGCTCCATTTTTATCAATTTAGTTCCATTAAATTAGTACTAAATTTGTTTAAATTTAATTGGTACCAATTTAATAGTACCAAAACTTAATTAGTACCTAGTTTTAATCCAGTGAGGTTTTAATGGAAAAGTTCCAATCTGGTTTAAAACTTAATTGGTACCAGTACCAACCTGAACTTTATCTGAGTTGGTACCAGAATCAAAATTATTAAGAGTAAAATTACGAAAATTATACTTATAAACTGAGTATAAATATGAAGTCTTAGAGCTTAGATCAAACCATCATTAATGCTGTTGCAACTCCTATATAGTCCAGATATAGCTATAGAGGTTTTAAGAGCTTTATAATAGAAATTTAAATTTGAATTTAAACATGGCGGTCAACTTAAATCGTAGAGCGGCACTTTTAGGAGCAGGTCAATCAATGTTCAACTTTGGCTCCACTAAAAAGCCTGAAATCATTTATGTTGAGAGGGAGGTAGAGCTAAGAGCTCTTGAATTTGAAGCAGAGGTTTTTATCATAGAAGTATTAAACCAGAGGGAGAGTGCAGAGATAGGGGTTTAAACTTAAATTGATTATGTTGAGGAGCTAAAAGAACAGCAACCAATCGAAAAGATAAAAACATATTAATGTGAAGACTGCTAGAATCATTTCTCAACTGAACAAAGCTTGAAGAGACACCTTAAAGAGGTACACTCTGGCAAAGCCAAGATCTATTTCAAGCAGAAAAGGTAGATGGTAGGTATTAGTGTACGACATGCATGAAATCATATACTCACTCAGCTATAGTTAAAAGGCATATGCAAAAGCATCACCTCAGTGAGTTCTTGATTGAAGATTAAGAGACTAAGAAACTAGTGCCAGCTAAAAGAAAATCTAATACTCTTGAGTCATAAAGAGAGCAGCAAGAGAGATTCAAGAGACAGAAGCGATATGAATCGATGAACCACAGCAGGTAATACAATTTTAGCATGCTTCTAAGCGAAGGCTATGAATATACCTGCATTAAATGCAGTTGATCTCAGCACTTGTATTGAAAACTACTTGAATATAAACGTGCCTGCAAAAGCAAAGCTCATAGTAGTTGATGTGTATGCATACAAGGTGTATCCATTCAGTTATTTTATTAAGAACCAACAGTATTAGAACGAGTTTGCAAATGAATACATGGTACTTAGAGAGGCCTAAAGAAAAGACTGCAAGAATTTGCTTAAGCTAAATGGTGTTATTTTAAGTTATGGTTTTATCGCATTAAGGCTAAAGAAATTTGAGATGACTCTGAGAGACTACCTATATCACAATAGATACCCTGATGATTTAAACGATATACTCTCAGATATGATTCAGGGTGTTAAGGAGTTGCATGAACTTGGATATGTTCATAGAGATTTGAAGCCTGAAAACGTTATGCTAAATCTCTGCCCTTTAGAAGTAGTGGTTATCGATTTCAATAGAGCTTTAAGATAGGAGATTGTCACTTTAGCACAGGTACTTGGTACTCCAGGTTACTTCCCAATAAGAGAGAAGTGGACTAATGGTTCTGTTTAATGGGATGTTTGGGCAGTAGCAGCAATAATATTAGAAAGTGACATGGAATGTATGTCTTACTTTGTTACAAAGCATGAAAAATAATCAATAAGTTTGGCTCAGAAACATATAAAGTAAGAAGATTTCTGCTAAGAAATTAAAAGCATAGTAGAGATGATATTCGTGAGAGCTCCTAACTATCCTCGGTAAACATTAGATGACATACTTGACCCACTTGAGAGAGCAAGGTTCAAAAGATATAATAAAGACAAGCATATAAAGTTTGTTTGAATTAAGTACACTAATACTCATTAAATATTCATTAAATTCACAAAAAACCTGCGTTTTTCTCTACTAACCCCAATAAGACCCCAACTATACCCTACAAATCAAAGCACTTATAAACCTCACTAAGGGGTTTTGGGGTTTTGATTATTATATTTGAATATAAATATTTTCCTGATCTTACGTATTTTATGAATAATAATATATAAATTATAAATTCACTTTAAATCAATTTTTATTTTATTAATAATGTTCTAGAAAATACTACTTTGCTTTTTAATTAATCAATCATATATTCATCTACTTGTCATTGAAGGTTTACTTATTTTAAATAGATATCTAATTCATATAAGAAATTAGAATTTGATTTTTTTATAAAGCGAAGGTCTGGTCTATAACCTCTCATTAGTGAACTTCAGCCTTCTGTCTTCCCTATTTGCATGCTGTCCAGGCAGCTTATTTCTGGCATGCTCATTCAGCCATTTTATAATGAATTTAACTTTTTATACTGTATCTGTTTCATCCTCCAAAATCAAGCTAAATAATATGTAAACTTCTATAAATAAAAAATAGCAATACAGCATCTATATAAAATATTTAAATTAATAGGTTTAAATACTTAGAGGGAAAGTCTAGAGAGTGAGTTTTTCTTCTGGATGTTTTTAATCACAAAGTTTGCAAGAATCTAGAAATTTAAACAGTTAACCGCATTTATACTCTTTCGTAATATGAGAAATTAGAATAAATTCATATAATAAAGATAGAAAAAGAATGATAGGACTATTTAAGAAATAAATTTGCACTGTTTATAATGAATTATTTTAAGGAATTATAGCTAGATCTCTAAGCATCCACTTAAACTGCCTAAGAGGCAATATCTTAACACCTCTCTTAGATGCCTTTGCATACAAATCATATTTTTTTTAAAGTGAACTCTAATGTTTAGTTTGGAAAATTTTATTAGCAATCGTGTTGTAATACTCTTATTTATATCTTTCAAAATCGTTTTCGACAAAATTTCAGAGTTGAATTACAGCTTAATTTTATTAAAGAGATTGGTTTTCTATATATGATTCTGGTCTTTGAGATTAAATTTTAATATAGATAACTTTAAGTCTTAATATTAATTATACAATTAATAACATTCGAAAATTATATGAGTTATATATTCTTTTCTTTATAGCAAATTAATATAAGAATAAAAGATTGATCTTCTTAGAACTAATCTACTGAGGATGTTGAGAACAAATAATCATCGATGATTTTGAGCTGGAAATCTAATGGCTCAATTTGTTCTATTTGGCTTTAATCATACTATGCTACGTATATTTTCATACTCATTTTTGCCAAAACACTTGAAAATTAAGCAAAAGAAGCCTTTTTTGTTCGTTTATTGCACAAATTAAAGAATATTATCTCAAATTAATTTTATACTTTTATTTAAACAAAATTAAAATTAAAAAAAGAAATTTGTATATTCTCATCATAAAATTACAAATTCATGAGACTTAGGAGCATCATAAATAAATCCAAAATGCTTCAAGAATTAATAAAAGTTATAGAGCGTCATTAAATTTGAATTTATCGGTTGAATAATGCTTCCCATCGTACCTCCCTCAACAAATTAAGAGTTTTCATAGAATTTCACTTTTAGGTTATAATAATTATAAGCCATCAAGTTTTCGAATAATTTACAATTATATTGACAATATGTTTAGCGTTAATAATATCTTTACTTCCTTGTAAATTGCTTAGCACATTTTCTATTTTTTCTTGAAATTACATTTTCTACAATTATTGCTCTTTTTTAGCTGTGCCTAAGAAATAGTGTATTGATACCTATTGCTCTTTTGGATGTAGCTAAGAAGTTAATGATTTTTTTGGAATTGAGTTATCTCTTTCTCTTAAACTAAAATAACCAAGGATTTAATTAGATTTTTCAATAAATGTTTATATTTTTCCCCATTAATAATTTTATCAATCTAACTAAAATCAAATATGTTTGAAGGATTTATGATTTTGATCGAGATATGTACTGCTTACTGGCTTCAATTTAAAACAAAAGCATGTCAAATAAACATATAGATTAATAATTTAATTTCTAAGTATTCAGGAACTATATTTTAGGAGACTTAACTATGATCTCTTGACAACTTTGAATAGCTGCTACTTGCCACTATTTGATTATTTCTTATTCTGACTGGTGTCTACGATCTTAAAAAATCCTTTAAATTTTAGGAGTTCATTAATCTAGGAGATTGTCTCTCGCTTTGCTTAGTAGAATGTGAAATGCCTCCTATCTAAACTAAACTAGCTTGATTGTTTAAATCGTTTCTTGAACTGGTATTATTATTTTTTTAGCTACTAGTACATTTCAGTGGATAAGCTTTGAGCTTAAGTGAAAAATTGTTTTGCCTATTCTTCAAATCAATGTCTTACGAATAAACTAAATGCTGCATCTATGTTTAAGATCTTTGTGAGAGTAAAGTATTGTTGAAGGTATTTTGAGTTTATAGATTTTCAAGCCTCAATTTACTGTCATTTGGAGTTAATTATTGTTTAAAGCCATTACTACTACTTTTTAATAAGTTTGATTAAGTTAGGGATTAGTCTGCAAAATTATCACTTTCTTGATTGTAGCAGTAGACAATTCTGTCTGCAATTTGAAATATATCATCGGCTTGATCATTCATTATTGAGATAATATATTTTATTTTGCTAAAATTCATTTAATAATATAAAAATGCCAGTTATCTTCTCTAGCCACTCTTAATTCAAAGGAAAACAGATACTATAGTAGATATGTAAATATAGTAGAATTTTATTGTGGGAAAAATTTCTAAATCATCTAAGTAAACTTAGTACTGTAGTTTTGAGCTAACTCTAATAACATAGCGCAATGGTTTTTCCTTGGCAATGAGATAAATCTATTCTAGTAATAATAAACTCCTTTTAGTATTTTAATGATACAGAGGTTTGAAATCATTTTCCAAAAGATAAATATCTGAAAATACATTAAAAATTAATAAGTTTTAAATTAACTTCCCTAAATTGATATTACTCCTATAATAGTATCTTACTAGAGTTTTAAAAACAAATTTATAGTAATTTCTTAAGTTCATATGTAAAATTACGAACTGAAAAAACGAAGCTTTATAAACAGATTTTTTTGCATTTTTATTGTATATAGAGACAAAATAATTTTAGTTCTTGATATAACTATCTTACTTATTACTCTTTCAACTACTGCTAATGCTTTACATTGAGTCTTTGTTTGAATACTTAAAATTTTTAATCACTAAACAATTACCTTTTTAATTACTTAGCTGCTAAATGCTAGTCTTTGTGCTGTTCAACTACCTCATTCTTATTATAAGCAAACTTCAATTATGTTTGTCTGTTTGCTTATAATTCATCAGCTTTGCTATTAGATTCAAACTGACTAAAATTGTTAAATGAAAATAGTAAAGTTTTATTTTAATGGTAATATGACAATTTATGGATATTATTATATTTGTAAAAGATTCTTATAAGTTCTCGTTATTCAATGGGGAAGGGTTGAAGCTTTAGTAGTCTTAATGCTGCATGTGATTTGTGATTATGTCAGGGGTTTCCAGTAAGTTCTACTAATTAGTATATCGGAGAGGGGAGCTGCCCAGACTTGCTGAAGCGTGATCAAAAGTCAAGTCATTTTGGTACTTTTATGGTGTGAAACATTCTTCTTATTTAAGTCTAATTTTCTCTTCAAATTGTATAATCTCGTCATTCTGTTATTTTTAATTTTTTACAATAAAAAAATATTTTTTTCTCATTTACTTAACAAAATGGTATGATAGGCTAATATCAATTGATTACTGAGCTAGGTATTCCCATAAGACTATTTTTGCTTAATATGCGATCCATCTACACTACTACTAACTTAATACTTACTAATTGATTTAATTGAAGAGTTTACAGATTATTTTTCCTCTCCTGAGTATTATTAGTTTATAATGCTGTTTTTGCTGCTTGAATTTAAGCTTAATTTTTAGAGCTAGACTGAATAGTTTTTTTTATTTATTTGTAAGTTTAGTTGTTTCTGGAACTTTTTATTTGAGCTTTAGATACTATTATTTGCAATTTTACTATTGGATTAAAAACCATTTATTATTAAATATAAGAAAAAGAAATTGATCGCAATTTTGAATGAACTTTATATCATCCTTATAAATTTTTCAAAAATATGAATAGCAAAACTAATTAATAATTATGAGTTTTATTATTGCCCTAATAATTTAGTGTGTTAAGAATAACTTTGAGGTCTCTATTAATGAGAAGCTATAAGCCCAGTTTATTAGAAAGCGTCCTCATTTAAATTTTTTAATTTTGATTCTATTATTACAAATCTTAAAAATCGTTATGTTGGTGTTATTCTAATTTATAATCTAAATCTAAATCTTCGTTTGAATTTCTAATGAAACCTATGACTAATTCTCTTAACTAGTAAATATTGCTTTATAAAATAGGCAAATGTCTTACATTTGCATTTTAGTAGTGTAGAAATACATCCGAATTTGAGGAATTGGATATAGACCAGTTAATTTTAAATACTTTATCAAATGATCTTATAATTATACAAATAATGCCAACTTTATTCTAACATTCAATATTATCTTATTGAAACTCCTCATGGTTATCGCGGCTTTAATTATATTACATGATAATTAAAATAAAAATAAAATTTTATTAATTCTTAATTCATACAACTCTTTATCTTATTTACTTCTACTGATTTTTATAAATTTACCCTTTTATAAATCTGTTATAGATAGTTAAAGTTTAAATAAATTTATAACTTTATATCAACATTGAGAAATCAACTAGTTATTGATCAATGCTAATTAATGCTTGTTTTTAGTTTTATCATCTACTATTTATGATTCTATTATGATCCACTCATTGTCATACTCTAGCTATTTCTTCCAACTTCAGAGCTACTTCCTCCTATATTACTAAATCCAGAATTGTGATGCTACTATTGGTCAGTAATTATACCCAATCTGGAATTTCCCATAGTATGTGCCTAAGGCAACACATTCAAAACATTTGCATTGCTGCTGTCACTTTACTTACTCTGGTTTGTGTTAGCGTGGAAAGTATTTCTTTTTTTAGTTCCATCAGTAAGACCTATTGTTCTTGTAAAACCTTTTGATTCAAATCATACAAGAATAATAGAAAAAGAAAAAATTAAATAATATTCCAAGCAATATTAAAACCGTTAACTATGATCAATAAACTTTATAAGTTAATTTTCTTTAAAATATTTTCATCCCACAATACCACAAAGATGACTCTACTTACCTGTTAATAGTATGTACTATTTTTTTTCATTTCATTCTTAATTACCCTTATTTCGAGTCCTGTTTGAATCAAGGGGTAATATTTTGCTGCTATTAAATAACAGCCATCTTTCCTTATAATAATTGATTTGAACTGGAGATTTTATGTCCTTATGAATTTTGTTTACTGTTTGGGTGAATATCTAATGTCTTTAAGTACTCTGCAGTTGCAGGTTTCTTTTTAGTAATTGACTTAAATGCTAAGGGTTAAACTAGTGAGATTATTTGCTTCCACTTGAAGTAACAGTGTGATGATGGTGGAAGTTGTTATCTGCTCCACTTTATACTTGGATACTTCTCACTGATTAAAGATTTTAAGTTTGCAATTATTGTTTTATTAATTTTTTTATATAATAAATTTAACTATTTATTTAGAGTGAATTTTCTAAGATTATCTTAATATCTTAATCCTTTTATATTTCTTATAAAGCATAAATTGATTGCATTAGCTAGTTTCTAAGACTTTCAATTTCTTGCAAATATGACACTTCTCTTTACCTCTGCATGCCCAGTTCATCTCTAACTTGTTTTTTCTATTCCTTTAAGAAGTCAACCATTTGCCTGTACTTTGAAATTTATTTATCACTGTCTTCCTTATATCGAGTAATCCGACGACTGTGCTTTTCATCTAGAAATTTAAATTCTTGCATTTACTTCATTAGATTTTCTTCGTTCTTCTCGTTATTAACAAGATAAATCGAAAAAGTTATCATAAAATACAGATGGAAAAGATTTTTTATTATTGGGGTTATTTAACCAATAATTTCATCATAGCCTTTTTTGAGATTTTATATCTCAGTAAGCTGCAACTCACATTACTATTCAAGGCCACTTTGATCTTGCATTTAATTAGCACCACTTCTTTGTGTCATTTTTTATTACTATTGATTGTTCAAAAATGAAATTTAATAATATCACTTAATTTCTAAATTGACATTTATTATAATATCGAAATATCTCACAAATTAAATATATAAATTTTAAGATTATTTTATATATTGTATTTTTTATGCTTTAAAACTATAGTTAAATTATATGAACATAGCTTAGTTTATTACAAATAATCTTTTTTAGTTAATTGGGTTAAGTAACTTGGCAAGGTTAACTAACAACATACTGTTTTCCTTTTTAAGTTATTTTTTTTAATTTTTCTATTTCTACAATATTAAATATTCATAGTGTTCATTATACTTCCCCCACTTTTCAAAGTTTATGACTCTACATAGCCTGAATAATTAATTAAAATAAATTTGACTAAACTTACTAATTATTACTGAGAGTTTTATATGTTAAAATCATACTAATTTATATTAAACCTCTCAGGATGAGAAGATTGAAAAATTTAAACTGGACACTACCCAAAATTCTTTAGTTAAGCTTCCAAAGCTTATTTTTCTAGAGAGCATGTGATTTAAGACCAATTTACATTTTCCTCAAGAGAAGTTTGTTAGAATAAATTGTTAGCAAGTGAAGCTTTTTCCCCTTTTTGCAAATACCCAAACACTGAATCTATCTTGGAAATAAATAAATAAACGCTTTTATTTTAATAAATGTAAAATTTAATTTATCCAATGATGGAGGGAAGCAGCGATATAATTGGACTCAAGAGCTTATCGATTTTGTACTATAAAATCTTAGTGATTTTTAGCCCAAGGAGGTAAAGTATTAATAAAGCAAAATAAACTAATTAATTTACTAAACATTTATTTTGTGAAATTGTTAATTATAATAGCTTGATCTACTTTATCTTCTAAATGATTTAATCCTAATTCTAATTATTAATTGTTTAGTAGAAAGAACCATCTCCAAAGTAAACCGATTTAAATCAGAATTATTATGATTTTTTAAAAAAAATATTCCATATATTACCAAGAAAACGACTTTTAAAAATTTTTTTCTATTTTATTTATTTCAGTTTATTCACAAAGTTATAATTTAATTTTAAACAATTAAATATGCTTTTAAAACAAGTTTAGAACTCAGGTATAAGCTCCTTGTTGTCAGCCAAAATTTTTAGTCCGTTTGCCCAGGAATGACCAATATCATTAAAAATCCTATCTAGAGGTCCACCGTACCCTTCATTTTGCACTTTCAATATGTAAGATGGTACTTTAGTTTATTTTTTGAAAATAATCTTATCAGTAAATAGTGTAAAATTCATTACTTGTATCATAATATTTTATACTTGCCTGATGAGATAGTATAAAACTTTACCTGGAGTAGAGTAATGCGATAAAAACATGTAAGGCTTTTCCAAAGTACTTTCTTGTTACTAGTTCACATAACTATCTAATTATTTTTTTAAAAAAAAACACTTTATTTTACTTTTATAAAAACAAACGCTATTATTATTGATGGGATTTACTTATTACTAGACACTACTAATGTTTTACAGACCTTAGATATTATAGTAGGTATGCATAAGTGTTGATGATTTATTTATTATTTCAAAGTATTTAAACTTGAATTGTTCTAACTTATCTACTGACAGTTACATTATTCAAATTATAATATAATCGAATATATTTAATGCTTTTATATTTTAGATTAATAACCTAACTTAATATAAATGAAAATAAGCAGTATTAACTTTTCTGAGTGCTCCAATTGGTTTTTATAGATCTCTGAATACAATGGAAGGCTTCTGATAGTTTAAACTATCATTTTTATAGTCAGATATTACCCATAGGAAGAATGGGTAATATGTCAAATCATTAAATGATCTGTGTGATATGAAATTGAGGTATAGCAAATAATTACCATTTGAGATAGCACCATTTACCCACTGACTTTGAAAGTAATAATTATCGTTGAGTTATTAATATTTATTAAAAAACATCATTTTAATCCTTATAATATCAAATAATAAGATTTAACAAGAGAAATAGTAATTATAAATTAAATAACTATTTAATTAAGTTGCTCATTTAATAAATTAGGACAGTATTTTAATAGCAGGTTTAAATACTTATCTTTGCCATCTTGTTTGCTTAAAACCAAAATGTACTCTTCTTGCGTTTAATATATATTTAATAAAACACATTAAGCATTTATAGTCTAATATTATTTCATTTATCTAATTAAGTAAATGAGTGACAATTCTAATACTATTATGTTGATACAAATACCGATAGGCCAGTGCATATTTTATCTAGTCTAAACTTATAAATATCTACTGAGTTTGATATGGTGAATTCATTATTGGTATCAATTAGAGATTGAAAAGCTTTTAACTGTCTTGCTACAATAAGACAATATAATTGTGTTCTCCTTCTATTGTGACTTTTATACTTTAATAATTATTTCTTAAACATAAATATATTAAATTCTAAATGAAATAATAAATTAACTCTCTTTACAGCTTGCTTTATTAAGTATTTCGACTATCTATCACTCTACTCAGAATGCTTGATATATTCCAAATATTTGTTCTTCTCGTTATCAATGTATCTTTTCAAAATATCATCTTCTGATAAGTACAGACCTTATCCTTAACTTAAAGCATCTGATAAAGTAAACTAAAGTAAATTATTTACAAATTACTATCTTTGCAATTCATCTGAGCTCAATACGAAAAGCATGTATTTTACGTTTTAATCAGTGATTAACTTTTAATTGGCATCTTTATCTAAGAATTGGGGTCCAGGCGGGTGTCTAGGGATTTTTATAACTTATTTGACTCAGATAAGTAAAATATTCATGTCATATTATTGCTCTTAAATTGATAAATTGCTTGAGTTTATATTGTTAGTAGAGTAAAGCTATTATTATTACTGAGTCATAGTAGCGGTTATGAACATTTAAAAATCTTTCAAAAATTGAAGTTTTTGAGGGGTGTCTATTAAAATTGGGGATTGCTATGTCTAATTTTGTTGGCTATTTGGTCTGAAAGACTTTGAGGGTGATATTGATCCTATTGAATCAGTAGTCCTGTTCTTATTCTTAGATTAGTTTTGCCTTTTCATAGTAAGCTTGCTTCCAGTTTTCTAATTTTATTGCTTAACTTGATCATTATTATCATTATAAGGTGTCTAAATTGAATCTAAACAACTAACAAAGATTAAGAGAGAGAGAGAAGATATAATCTTGATAATTCAATCCTACACTCTTTAGTCACAGAATGATCTCATCAATGACGAAAATGAAGAGTAAACAAACAAATAGGAAGACTTAGAAAACTGGCAAACTGATCTCCATATTGACTAGTCGACAAACAACAGAAATTACAAAAAAGTTGACAACTTGATCAAAACCACATCAGAAATTGAGATTAATAATAATTTAGAAGAAAAATTATTTTTAAAATCTGAAATTAATAATAATTATTTAGACTACAACCCTCAAACTGATGTCCTCTAAATTCGAGACTGAAAATTTGAAAGAAAATTTGTAGTACTAAAAATGTATTTTCCTCTCATAGACATGTGCTACATATTTAATAGATCAAGTCACTCAAATCTTCAATGCAGAGCCGGATCTTATTAGAGGAAATACCAAACCATCACAATACTTTACCGATAAGTAAAGTGAGTACAATCAAGAACAGCCTGCCAAAGAGAAACAAATTCATCAAGAAGAAGAGGAAGTGAATGAACAACAGTAGTTTCAGAGTGTCGCATGTAGGCACCATTAATTGAAAAGGGCTTGTCTCTTATATATTACCATATATTTGAGATCGGGGGTCCCCAGAGACCTCAATGTGATCATATTATTATTATTATTATAAGGTGCCTATCCACCTGAGTTTCCTCCAAAAATCTGGTTCTAATTGTTAGTAGAATTTTGAAAAGTAGTGTACCTGTTATTATTTAAACTTGAACTCTTCTAGCCCTTATTAACTGTTATTGATGGCTACTACTACTAATGCAATTAATTATTATTTGAAAAGAAATTGTTCTATTGTTGGGAGGCACTTAAAGCATTATTATTATTCTAAGATGTAGTTTGAGCTAATTAATCGCCTGAAAATCTTTCTAAATTAAAGTGCTAATTATATCTCAACTTAACTATAGAGTGAGTTTAACTCTCAGAATCAAAAGTAATTGATCTGCTACATAGGTGCAGGTACCCACTGTCTCTAAATAGAATTTAAATTTAAAAATTTATCAAACAAATTGTCATTAAATTTTCGCATTGTTGCTGTTATAATACTTACAGCTACTTATTATCAAAATAAATTTATTAATGTAATATTTCTGTAATTTAATATGAATAACATATTTTTAACATTTTTGTAATAAAATTTCCCTTGTCTTTATACAAACCAGCTTAAATCATCTGGAGGTGCATTTCTTAATTATCAATATGAAATAAATTAAATCTTTGGTGAGGCATATGAGTTTGACCAAAAGGTAATCCTAGAGGTGTGATTCGCGTAATTTAAGACATTTCTTTAATTATTTTACAATTATTTATTTACTCCAATACTTTTTTATATAAATTTTTATGATAGTCATAAATTTTAAGCTCTTTTTAAAAAATAAAATTTATTAATTAGTAAAATGATGATATTTTTGATTAAACCTAATAGTACGAATTGATTTGTAATAACGAATTCAATTAATCCCTAACTCTCTAAGAGTAGAATAGTTCCATTACTTTTCTCTGATTGCAAATACATGCAAATTTCCTCCTTCACTATCCAAAGCATATAAGCAATGCAATTTCTTAATTTATAGGATATTAAATTTTTTGGGGGGGAAAGTTTCCTGCACCGGTTTATTATTAAAAAAATTTTTTAGGTTAGTTTTCTGCACTAAATTTTTTTTCATTTTTAGAATTCGATTTTATCACATTATCAACAAAATCTTTTACTAATTTTTTTAATATATTATTACTTAATCTATTCTTCAATTAATCAATATCTTTATTAACATGGAATCTAATCACCATCCAAGCAAGGATACAATTTATCCACTATATAGATTTCATCTGATATTAGTAGACTTCTGTATCTTAACCATAATATTGTTCTCTGTACTAATGAAATTCCAAATATTTTATCCAATTGTTGTTAAAATTCTAATTATTTCTTTTAATGGTATATAATGTATAATACTATATTTTCATGCAGTTCGTATATGATATAAAAAATATCTTAAAATTTAAGGATTGTAAAAAAAAATTATTGTTAAACTTATGAAATTTTACATATAAAAAAAGTGCAGGAAACTATCACGAGTGCAGGAAACTTTCCCCCCCAATTTTTTAAATATAAATTAAAAGTTTAGTTACCAAAAATTCTGGCAAGGAAATCAGAATTATGGCATAGTTGAGTCTTATCACTGCACATAACACTTTTTTCAAATGACTGAATTTAATTTCATTTGCCTTTGTTAAATTAAGGGCAGAAGCCTTTTTGTTTGTGCAAACTGAAGTTTTAAAATTATAAATTTGTCCAGTAGTACCACCGAATACTAGAATTTCATTTTGGTTCATTTAAACGCTTCCAAAGCCAAATGATTTTTGTAAAGAGGAATTTTTTAAGATGAATAGTTGCCAACTTGCTTTCTTAAATTTATTTGGTTCAATGAAAGTACCAAAATCCAATAACTCTAGTGTTGACTAACTTGAACTATTTTGACCTGGGAATACATAAATATACCTATGATTAAAAGTACAAGCCGAAATGTTAGATCTAATCACAACTAGATTTGGTGCTTAATACCAACAGTTATTGAATCTATCATATACTTCCCGATTTGTTAGAGGATATTCTGTTGAAATGTCTTGATCACCTATGCAAAAGATATATTTGTCAAGAAGTAAAGTTATTGCAAGATTAAATCTTGGACCTTTAGGCATTGCCTCTTTTTCAAGAGCGCTCATGTTCTGATCAATTTATAAGCATGAAACATTTTTCTTTGGCTCTGGATAAAGACCTCCCATGATATATATGCAACCTGATTACAATTGTGTAGAACTAAAACTCCTTGGGAGTAGAATTTGACTGTAAATTTAATCTTTTACAAATCCTTGCAATTTAAAATCAAGCAAGTAAATTTCCTTAGATTATGGTCTTAAATAGTATATACTATTCTAATTTTTGTGTCTATATCTACTGATTGTAGAAGCTTCCAATACTGAATTTTGATAACTTGCAGAACTATTACTTTCAGTAAATGAGGCATTACCTCTCCTAAAAATATCTTCAACTTTTTTGATTGAGCCTCTTGAGCTCGGTTCAACTTGCCCTAATTTCTCTAGAGCCTCTTTTGTTAATTTAAGATCATTATTTTATTAAGATTTATTTTCCTCTTTCTAATACTTTGGTTTCTATTACTACTACTACTGAACTTATGCTTATTAACGTGTAGTTTATTGAAATAATAAAAATATTATTAAGTTACTTGACTAGATTATTGTTAATTCTGTTGTTAGGGCTTCTCATTTGCCTTTGATATCGTACTTTGAGTATTGGATTTTGTTGAGTTATTTTGTGCAGTTTTTTATTGCTACTTTTACTAAGATGTGCTTTAGATTTAAGTCTTTTATTATAAAGTTTTATGTTAAACCTAAACCTATTCTTGAGCTTATTTCCTAGGTTCTATCTAATTGGGATTAAAGTCCAAAAAGTCTGGAAGAATTGACATTGATTGATCTAAAAATCTACGATTATCGCTGAATTGCTTGATGTCGCTCAAGTCTAAAGTGTTCATATAAAGTATTTGTTCAAAATCATCAACACCAAATTTTTGATTATTTTGATATTACGATTGTATTGGAGTACTTTGAGTGTTACCATTAGCTTAAACTCTTGAGATCTACTCTATCTTTTGGAATTAAATTTAGTCATTATTTCTCATACCTTAATTTATTTTTTATTAAACCAAGCTAACGTTAAGAGTTTCATTATGAGTACCAGCTTGTCTCATCATATGCTGAGCTTTTTTTTCGAAGTATTAAAAATACTTGACTTCTAATTTTTGTTTTATTCCATCAATTGCAACAATCTTTTTCTAAGTTTCTTTGATCTTTGATACTTGAGATTTGATGTGATTACTCTATTTAACTACCTCATTTTCTATGACACTCATTTATTATCTATATTTTTCTATGGTATCAGCTTTTTATTCAGCTTTGCAATTTGAAATAATATAATTGTTAAGAAAATAAAATCAAAATGAGAGTGAAGATTCTCATTTGCATGTATTTATCTCTTAAACCTTCCAATTATTGATTGAGTCTTCTATCTTCTCCTCTAAATTACTTGAGATCCTTCTATTGATCTAAAACTTTGAAGCTTTGAATAAATTGATTAGATATGTTGTCTTTCCAAAAAAGAAATTGTTCTCTTACATTCATTAAGGCTTTTCTGATCTCAGCTTTCCATTACTTTATCAGATTCATGCTTGAATTGTTCTCTTTAATGACATCATTTATAAATTAATAATATATCAGCAGCTAGATTTTTAAAATGCGCTCATAATCCTCCATTTCCTTTTTAAATTAAATGTCTATATATATCAAATCCTGATCCTCCAGCAGAAATCTAAAGCATTTATACTTTGCTTAAAAAATTAACTGTAAATAACGAATGATTAAAATTTAATTATAGGAAAGTACTAGAATTCAAGGTTTTAGTGAATAAATATTTTAACAATTATGCAATATAAATTATACAAAACAAAATTAACCAACTATTGTAATGAAGTTCTCAAGATTTGATACATAAAATGAGAGTTAAAAATAATCAACTCATTACTCCAACCTAAATGTAAATTATATTTTAATATACTTTTGCTATTAGTTTGAATAAAACACAGCCATGCAACTGTGGACTTCACAGTTTATCGTCAATTTCTCTGGAACTTGAGATGGATCAATATTTAATAAGTTGCTAATTATTTACTATTGCTAACTTTACATCGAAATATTGGATATATCTTAACTAATAAATTGGTTAACTAATTTTCAAAAACTTTGTCTAAAATATTATTGCTTGATATGATTAAAACATTTAACTATTTGGCATCGTCTGTAATTATTTAGCATGGAATTTTTACTGACTCTATAGAGTCTACTGTAGTAAAAATAAATTTAAAGTTGCAGCGTTTGGCGTTTGCCCTGAAGTCAAAAAGCATGGTATCTTCGTTTAATTTTGGGAGATTAGACAAGGGTATATTGCTTGGGTTTTTCATTTTTATGTTAGTTATTCTAATTAATCTATAACTAAGAATATATTAAAATTAATAAATCACTATATCAGAACTTATATTTATTTCTTAGTAATTAATTCGGGGTATCATAATATACCAATATTTTGGGGGGGGGCGATATCTGAACCTATGCTGCAGTATCTGAACCTAATGTGTTTTAAATAGTTTAAATATGTTTCAATACATGCTTCTAGTAAATTTAGGGTCGGAGAACACGAAAAAACATCTTATGATAACGAAAGATCACTCAAAAGAGTAGAAAAAGTTACAATGAGTATCTGTTTTATTATAATATTTTACATAACTTTTATCTTTTTTTCACATGTTTTCTTATTCAATTTTTTAAAAATTAAACTATAGAACATACACGTGTAGTTGTAGATGACATCTCTTGCTTTGAGTTATATGCTTACTCATCGCATTTATGCTAGAATATAAGTACTGATGAAATATCATTAGCTTAATTGATATCATCTACAACTACACGTGTATGTTCTATAGTTTAATTTTTAAAAAATTGAATAAGAAAACATGTGAAAAAAAGATAAAAGTTATGTAAAATATTATAATAAAACAGATACTCATTGTAACTTTTTCTACTCTTTTGAGTGATCTTTCGTTATCATAAGATGTTTTTTCGTGTTCTCCGACCCTAAATTTACTAGAAGCATGTATTGAAACATATTTAAACTATTTAAAACACATTAGGTTCAGATACTGCAGCATAGGTTCAGATATCGCCCCCCCCAATATTTTTAATTTATATGCAATTTCATTCATTTTTAATTATATATTAAATTATAAAAAAGCAGTTTATTAAAATAAATATTATATCTTTATAAGATAACGTGTATAAATTCAAATTACTAAAATTCGAATATTACATTGCCTTTAATTTATTAATTTGATCAAATTCTATAAAAATATGTTGGGTGGTTTTTCACTGGGAAGAGACTTGTCAGAAGAGGAAGTCCAAATGGTGCACTCACTAAGAAATCAAATAGAACAGGCAGCTCAAAAGCCATTTGAACAATTTGTGCCATTAAGAATAATTTCACAAGTTGTTGCTGGCACTAATTGCATGGTTAAGATTCAAGTTTCCAATCATATTAGCATAAATACTTTATTGTTTTAGATATTATATTATTTTTAATTGTATATTTCAGTTAATGACAAGTGTGTTCATTAATATCACATAATTTAAAATAATAATTTGTATTAAACTAACTTGATAAATCTGCATTTAAATCATAGTCATAATAAATATGAACAAATTTACTGATATATTCATGCTAAGATTTTCAAGCCATTGACTTATGCTAACAAAGCTCCAGAATTGACTGATTTGCAATTAGATTTAACAGTCGAATCAGATTTGTGAGAAAATGAATGAAAATACTTTGATATGCTTATAAGTACACTAAATTAAATTATAATTCATTATTTACTCATAATAATATTAAGATTCAATTGACACGTGATTTAACAATTCTATATCAATAATTTCTGGTAAAATCTACTCAATATATCAATTTTAATTTAATTAAATTTAAATAACGAAAAACTTTGGGCAAGATGTAAGTTTATTAGATTAACTTGCTGATATTTATCCTTATTTATAAAAACTAATAAGAAGAAATGTAAATAAAAATACTTTATTTAGTGATTTATAGGGATGAAACTTTAATATTTAATATTTTATGGGTAAAAATTTCCTTCAATTTATCTTTTAGAAAAATCTTTAATAAGGGTTTTAAAATTTAAAGTTTCCTCAATATTCTTTCTTAATAAAAGTATTTTAATATCGTTGTTAGTTCGCTCTACAGAATATTTGCATGTGTTTACTTTTTTATATTTTAAAAGAAAATTTGGTAAAAGCAAGATATATTTACTTTAAGAGACCTCCTAAATTTTAAAAATAAATAGAATATATTTGCTCGAGTTAAATTATTCATGTTTACAACATGACTTCTTTATGATTCATTAATCTGCCAAATAATTATCTCGTTAAAAATTAAAATTATCAATATTGCTATAATAATAATATTAAAAATTGAATTGAGTACTAGTATTTACAGATTAATAATTTATCAGTAATATCAAACCTAATTCTTAATTAAAACTATTAAAAGTAAAACCTATTTCTAACTACATCAAAAAATAATAACAGTAAATATTATATGTAATTCAATTGATTTCTAGATAATAATATTTTAATGTTCATATTAAATATCAATTATGTTTGGTTGATCTTTATCTTTCCCTCCATTCACATCAATTATATATCCATTATAGTTAATCAAATTATTCATTATTCAAAAGAAATTAAACGTTTAAATTAACTTTTATAATAACGATAGCTTTAAACAATTGTTAATTTTCTATCTTGGAGTTTTTCTCTAACATCTAATTCAATCATAAATATATTTAATTACTTAAATATATTTGTATAATTTAACAAGTAGGGATCTTATCTGATAGTGAGGGCAATAGGCACAACTCACTTTATATTGTGAATTTTTCATATATAATAAACTATTGAAAACAGTTAAACATTGTCTGCAATCATGCCTTTGTAGTTTTCTAAAAAATCTTTCAGATATTCTTCATTCTTTAATATAGATATTATTAACATAAAAGTAATCAATTAAATTCTCAGACCAGTCTTTGATTTAATTCAATTGCGTTTTAATCACACTCCCTGAAAATAGAACGAACCTGTTAATTTTATAAACACATGTAAATATTGATTCTAAATTAACTCAACATTAATAAACTCTGCTTCTTCTCCACTTTCTAATAGATAAATCTTTGAAATTAGACTTTAATTGAAGTCAAGGTTTGCCCTTAAATACACTCCTGCTAAACAAGAATATATTATAAATTATTATATAAATCTCTATTGAGCATTTTAGATCCAATTTTATTAATATTTTTACAAACTATATTCCTGCTATGATGAAAGGTGTGGCCCTTAAGCCAGATTTAAAATATGCAGCTGCCTTTATTGCTTTAAATACCTTAAAACCTGTCAATGCCATTTAAATTTCATTTTGAATAAAAATATAACCCTGAATATAAAAATAAACATTAAATTTATATAATTTATTATTTCCATACTTCCAATAACTATTCCCTTAACAAAAGGTGACCAATATTAATAATTCTTTGATACTATATTTTGTTTAAACTACTCTATATATTTAATTTGTAACAAATTAAATCAGATAATCTTGTTGCCAGTCAGTTTCACATACTAGGAATTTATTAATTTTAAAGTTTATTGCTCTCTAAGGATTGTATACTTTTTTCACAGTTTTCTCTTTATTATTTGAATTATTGGTATTGACAAATTATAAAAATATATATAATATTTTACTATATATTTTGGGATAAATCTCTTTAATATATATAGTACATTAATAAGAAATGTAATTTAATTTTATTTTTTAAAAAAATTGTAAAATTTTAAGTTAGTAATATTATTTTATGTAGAAAACAACCTCTTTTAGTTATTTATCAATATTTATTAGTTCTAGTTTGCTTTGAGATTGGGCATCAACGCTTTGTTAGTTATAATATTCCCGAATTTCCTTTGACTTTATTTATAAATCAATCTATGAGTAGATTTTCGAAGTATTAGTTAGATCAGTTCACTAGAAGGTTTAGCTTGCATCATTATGGACTTGATATTTATTTGGAAAATTCAATTTCTCAAAATATTTATCTGCATTTTCCCAATTCATAATTAAATTGAAAATTACAACTTTACCTAAAAATATAAATTCTAGGTTTATTGCTTTTTAATTTTATTTGAGGTAAACTTGCTGATTCTCTTGAAAATATAGAATTTATTTAAAGAGTCCTTTTTATTTTAGGATTATAATTTTTTTAAAAATCATTTTCAAAGTAATATCTATTCTAGTAAAATTTAGTATATCTAAAAATATTTATATATATTGCTAAATTTGTGATTTTAAATTATTATAAATTCCTGTGCATAAAATTGCTTTGGACTAAATATCAATATTTAAATTTTATAATTTTTATTTCTTTCTAACTTTTCCAATTTTGCTGTTACATAAATTTCAAATACAAAATTCAACTTTATTAATTGTCATTATTTTTAGAATAGACGCTCTCGTTATAAGTTGATTGATTAAATAGTGTTAGTTGTTTGATAAATATGAAAGTAATGACAAATCAGACTAGACTCTTTAATTAATATATTTAAATATTGCTAAAATATAATTAATTTGGGGAAATTAGTTTAAAATTAATTAATATAATTATAAATTCGTGGCAGTTAACTTTCTCCAAACATATACAATATAGTTCTTGGTTGATAGAGAATCAAAATTAGCTGGACTTACTATTAGCGGTGCTGTCTATCTCATAATAGGAGCGAGATGACTCGACTTTAATTTTGGCATTAAATTTACTAAACAAATCATTAAAAATTAAAGTCAAGTTATCTCGCTCCTAATATGATATAGGCAGCACCGCAAATAGTAAAGTCCAGCTTAATTTAAATTCTGTATCAAAAAAGTACCAAATTGTGTAGATTTGGAGAAAGGTAATTGCCACGAATTTGTAATTATATTAATTAATTTGAATTTAATTTTCCCAAATCAATTATATTATAGCAATAATATATAATTAATTTACATTTAATGAAAGATAACATGAAATAATCAGTTATCGTATCTTTTATTAAAATTTATTAATTTTAAAAGAGAGTAAGGAGTATGTTAATATAGAGCTATAAAACTATATCAACAAAAATTAATAAGTTAAAGTCTCTATGTTATTATTAGGTGCTCTTATTCCATCGACTCTTTTAAGCAAGGAAGTCTATCAATTAGTATAAGATAGGCGTGAAGTAGTTTAAATACAACTTCATAGTCTAGTGAATGCTAATGTGTACCCATTCTGTATACTCAACGATGGTCTCAATGAGATTTGTATCGACACAACAGTTGAAGTAAAAGCTTGTTGGGAATTCACTCAAGACTATTAGATCTATATCCTAAATATTTCAGTTAATCAATACTTCTATAAGTTAAGAGTTTAACCATACGTCTCTGTTGATGCTTAACATATTATTGATGAGATTTTTGATCGACAGATTGTAAACTTACTCAGTAAAGTTGTTGGATGTATATATATATATATATATATATATATATATATAATTAAAGGAATATTTAAAGTGACATTTAATTAAATTTACACTAACGAGTTGACAGCCGATTTAGATTCTTTCAAGTCGCACGTATGTGGTGAGATGCTTTACTTCGACGACCATTCTCTGAGTTTCAATGCTGGATGGGCAACAGACGACATCCTCTTCACTCTCTAAATGGCTATGTCTTTCAGAGATTGCTACAAAACTATCCTAAATACACTCTTTGATTCAAATTCCATTAAAATATACAGTTTTTTTTCTTTAAAAACTATTTTTTTTTGTTTGGAATAGCATAAGAAAATATAAAAAAATTCTTATAAGTTCTGTGAAGAGGACCAACTGCTAAATGGATTGATTAGTGCGATAAAAGCAATGATGAAGACATTACCCTTTAACAAATAAATATTCTAGAATTTTTATTAATAATTTACGAGAAATTTTAAAATTATAAATAATCATTTAATACAGATATTATAGCTCTGAAATTATACAATTCATTTCTAACATGCTTTTTATTGCTATTTAAATTAAAATTTTAATATATGTAAAATTAAAATGAAGGGAATAGCTTTATTTACATAAGCAAAATTTATATAAGAGTCAATATTATCTATAAGTTAGTTTGAACAAATTATTAATATTTTATTAATATTGCAATAATGTGCATATTTTTGAGTATTAACGACTTTTCATCGCTTGATATGACTGTTAGTAAATGATATTCATACTTCCTAGGGCTTAGCTTGAGGCTTGAATACTTGATGGAGAGTGTAGGTTATTAATTTATTCATGATTTGGCCTTCTAATTCAATATCACAATTTATTTTAAAAGCATATTTGGAAATTTATTATATTGAATGTGTCAGGAGTTTTCCTGGTTTGCATTGAAAAAAAATCAACAAATTATCAATACCAATATTTCTGCAATGCATATTTTATATAAAACAATATTTGTAAAATAAAGCATTTAAATTATTTGTCACTTTTGCTTATGGGTCATTAATTTATATTTTTATTCTTAATTCTTCTTATTTATTTTTAAATAATTTATTTGAAATAATGTTTTTAAATTAAAGTGTAAATAACAATATTAGTCTAATTTTGCAGTTGCAATTGGGTTCCAAGTGTAAAGGGTAATGTTTGGAATATCAAGTTATTGTCCTCTCCAGTTAGTCCAGTCAAATTCCAATTATAAATCATAATAAAATTACAGTATTGATTGCTAGTAGGAGTAGCAGCTCCTGCAGCTGTGACACTCTAAATACCTCTAAATACCAAATATATTAAAGACTATTAGATCTATACTAGTGTCACAGAATTAAAATATATAATAGAGTTATAAGTTAATACGCTTTAGACTTCAATATTCCAATTTAATATTCAATTTTATTCACTAAATATACCTCATTTGATGAGAGATAATAATTGAGTTATTATTTTATTAATTGATGCTTTAGTAGTTCCTAAAAATATTTTCATCGACAGATAGTTATTCAATGATATTGGTATGGTAACGGAGCTCTAAATAAATGCAAACCAGATAAATAATTTTCTTTTATTATTTAAAAATAAATATCAATTATTCTTGAAATTTTAAATTTCTAATTTTAGAGAGAACATAAAACTAAATAAATATAAATTGCCTTTAATAACAAAGAGATTAGCTACGAATACATCGTTACAGTTTTGTAGAATAAAAATTATGAGTAGAAAATAATGTGTGCAAGATTTAGATGGTGTTATAAAAAACTTTAAATAAGCTTTATTATGTAAATATATTATTGTAGAAATAGATTATCAATAGAAATATTGAATTTGCATACTCTCTTTATATTAAATCACTTAAGATCATTAATCTTTAAATAAATTCTTATTTTTAAATGCAATATTCATATTAGACTCGTAACGATTTCTTAAATTGGGATGTTATTTATCATTCTTAATCTTGAATATCTTCTTCTTTCCAATCGTTGTCTATTTTAATAACAATATGTAAAAATCTTATTCTATTATATTAACTATTAGTTGGGCTTATTTCTTGTAATATTTGATTTTCTCCTCATCCTCTTCATCTGCATCATTAATTGGAATAGTGGTGCTTGAGTTCTAAATATAAGTTTATATAATTTTATATTATTTAAAATATATAATTAAAATAAGTTCTTGCTGTTTTAATTTGCAGGACTCTCAGTTTATTTCTCTATCTTAGCATTCAAACCTTAAGGTTTTTAAAATTGGGGTATTAAGATTGTAATCAATTGATCATATACTTATTACATTCTTATCAACAATATGATACGTTGAATTTAAATTCTAATCAAAGGAATAATAGAGAATTGCAATATTGCATTAATAAGCTATTAATTAAAAAGACTACTTGAGTTAAACTAAGATTAAAACACAGATTA
Organism: Oxytricha trifallax; assembly: GCA_000711775.1. Taxonomy (NCBI): domain Eukaryota; phylum Ciliophora; class Spirotrichea; order Sporadotrichida; family Oxytrichidae; genus Oxytricha; species Oxytricha trifallax. Next base: position 11,362 of record ARYC01019240.1, on the reverse strand, counting down.
AGAACAATTTTTTTGATAACTTTATTTTTTAGTGAAACCATAATTGGTTTTGTATATATCTTATAGAATGGATGGAAGTATCTAAACTTGGAATTTGAATCTAAATTTTATGAAATTATTTGGTGACAGATTGAATAAATTAATTTATATTTATCAATAAAATTAAAAGCAAAAATAAATTTGCCATTCTAGTCATCCATTAACCACACACTTGAAAATAAATTCAATACAAATTCTATATTTCAATAAATTTGGATTTAAATGGAAAATTGAGGTTTTATTCTCTAAATATGCTTAAAACATGTTTACTAGAATCTAACTACCATTTTTGTAAGTAAATGGAAGCTTTTTGCATAAATTTCTACCATTTGCTCCTGATATCTCTCAAAATTATTTTTATTTTAAAATAAAAATAAATATACTAATAACATATTGTTTATGAGTGATTGGATTGTATTTGTAAAGTTGGACTGATTCATCATTATTATCAATGCATTGATCCATGATTTTTGTACACAGAGCAATTATAAATCAGATTCTATTTGAAAGTCCCAGAGAGTAGAAATGATTATTTTATATATCTTAAAGGTTGGAAGTTCATTGATGTTTCTACAGTAAATAAAGTAAATAATGAGTCAATACTTCAAAAATTTTAAAGTAATTTTAAAGCCAACATTTAGGCAAATATAATTAGTGTCAAAAAAGAATAGCATCTCACTAAAAGCATTTCCTCTGAATTGCGTCAAGTCAGCAGTTACCTCTCCATAGTATGCTCCATTTGCTTACAGTTGGTTAATACATAAAGATGGCTCACCATAGCCGTTCAATCTAATTCTCCAATATTTTTATGTTTAAGAAGGCCAAAGTCCGTATTCTTGCAAAAATTCCCAATCCACTCTCAATTCAGTTTAAGTATCAACAATAAAGTAGTTTTCTTTTCAAAACTATTCTAAAATTAAAAAGCTAAATAAATAAGAAACAAATATCGAATTCATTCAAATTTAATAAATAAATTTATATGCTTTGCAATACAAATCAATGAGCCAAAAATCGTAGCTGCCAACTCGTGGGGAAGTGACCATTCTATTCTGTGATTTTACTATGCAAGTTTTCCTTGCCTAGGCAAAAAGTGATTCGTTGCTAAGTAGACATGTCAACCCCAAGAATAAGGTGACTAATATTGAGCGAGAATAGTTATTGCAAAAATTTATCATTTTTTTAATTTAATTTTACTTAATATTCCATATATATAGTTTGGTAAACATTATAATTATATGTTTAATTTGATTGATTCTAATATTTGAGATGTATGATGTACTGTTTTAACTTCCTCCTTTCATAATTCACTAATATAATAATATTCTATAATTAATCTAACCTTAACTTCACTCATTTACTCTTATATGTTCATTCAGAAGATTAAACGATAATTTAATTTAATTTTTTAATTTTAAATTGGATTTATAGAAATTTTGATTAGCCATATTTGACTGCTCACCCAGAACTGTAAGTAACCTATAAATATTAATAATAAATTTGGCTGGAACGTTGATGATCTAGTTCTATTTACTGTTTATATTGAATATCTTCCAAAATTGATATAAAATAATATATAACTATTGAGACTTGTCTTTATTTGATACCACTAAAATCATATATAAACTAGTCTTAAATAAAATCACTGCTTAAACTGGAACTCTATGGCAAAGATCAGGAGCTTATTTTTAAATATACATTAAATCAAGAGAATTCAACACATAAATAAATTATAAAATATAGAATGTAAATTTATAATATTATAATAAATAATTGTAAAGTAATGAAAACAGATAAAAAACAATCAATTGCTTAAGGTGAAGATGACTTTTAAAAAGCCTTTCATGTTACACTCAAAGCAAAGATTTTGAGGGATTTTAATTAAAAATTGCAAACACAAAAATTATGACATCTCATGTCAACTTCTACTAGGGCAGCTTAAAAGCAACGATTTATGCAGAGCACATTACGATCTCGTTTTCTACAATTGTATTTAGTATAGGTTTAGGACGACTTAAGAAGTTATGATCAATTGGGTTTTCTATATAATTTGTAGTAAAAAGCCTTTCATGTTACACTCAAAGCAAAGATTTTGAGGGATTTTAATTAAAAATTGCAAACACAAAAATTATGACATCTCATGTCAACTTCTACTAGGGCAGCTTAAAAGCAACGATTAATGCAGAGCACATTACGATCTCGTTTTCTACAATTGTATTTAGTATAGGTTTAGGACGACTTAAGAAGTTATGATCAATTAGGTTTTCTATATAATTTGTAGTAAAAAGCCTTTCATGTTACACTCAAAGCAAAGATTTTGAGGGATTTTAATTAAAAATTGCAAACACAAAAATTATGACATCTCATGTCAACTTCTACTAGGGCAGCTTAAAAGCAACGATTTATGCAGAGCACATTACGATCTCGTTTTCTACAATTGTATTTAGTATAGGTTTAGGACGACTTAAGAAGTTATGATCAATTAGGTTTTCTATATAATTTGTAGTAAAAAGCCTTTCATGTTACACTCAAGGCAAAGATTTTGAGGGATTTTAATTAAAAATTGCAAACACAAAAATTATGACATCTCATGTCAACTTCTACTAGGGCAGCTTAAGCAACGATTTATGCAGAGCACATTACGATCTCGTTTTCTACAATTGTATTTAGTACAGGTTTAGGACGACTTAAGAAGTTATGATCAATTGGGTTTTCATATAATTTGTAGTAAAAAGCCTTTCATGTTACACTCAAAGCAAAGCATTTGAGGGATTTTAATTAATAATTGCAAACACAAAAATTATGACATCTGATGTCAACTTCTACTAGGGCAGCTTATACGCAACGATTTATGCAGAGCACATTACGATCTCGTTTTCTACAATTGTATTTAGTATAGGTTTTGGACGACTTAAGAAGTTATGATCAATTGGGTTTTCTATATAATTTGTAGTAAAAAGCCTTTCATGTTACACTCAAAGCAAAGATTTTGAGGGATTTTAATTAAAAATTGCAAACACAAAAATTATGACATCTCATGTCAACTTCTACTAGGGCAGCTTAAAAGCATCGATTAATGCAGAGCACATTACGATCTCGTTTTCTACAATTGTATTTAGTATAGGTTTAGGACGACTTAAGAAGTTATGATAAATTGGGTTTTCTATATGATTTGTAGTAAAAAGCCTTTCATGTTACACTCAAAGCAAAGATTTTGAGGGATTTTAATTAAAAATTGCAAACACAAAAATTATGACATCTCATGTCAACTTCTACTAGGGCAGCTTATAAGCAACGATTTATGCAGAGCACATTACGATCTCGTTTTCTACAATTGTATTTAGTACAGGTTTAGGACGACTTAAGAAGTTATGATCAATTGGGTTTTCTATATAATTTGTAGTAAAAAGCCTTTCATGTTACACTCAAAGCAAAGATTTTGAGGGATTTTAATTAAAAATTGCAAACACAAAAATTATGACATCTCATGTCAACTTCTACTAGGGCAGCTTATAAGCAACGATTTATGCAGAGCACATTTCGATCTCGTTTTCTACAATTGTATTTAGTATAGGTTTAGGACGACTTAAGAAGTTATGATCAATTGGGTTTTTTATATAATTTGTAGTAAAAAGCCTTTCATGTTACACTCAAAGCAAAGATTTTGAGGGATTTTAATTAAAAATTGCAAACACAAAAATTATGACATCTCATGTCAACTTATACTAGGGCAGCTTAATAGCAACGATTAATGCAGAGCACATTTCGATCTCGTTTTCTACAATTGTATTTAGTATAGGTTTAGGACGACTTAAGAAGTTATGATCAATTGGGTTTTTTATATAATTTGTAGTAAAAAGCCTTTCATGTTACACTCAAAGCAAAGATTTTGAGGGATTTTAATTAAAAATTGCAAACAAAAAAATTATGACATCTCATGTCAACTTATACTAGGGCAGCTTAAAAGCAACGATTTATGCAGAGCACATTACGATCTCGTTTTCTACAATGTATTTAGTATAGGTTTAGGACGACTTAAGAAGTTATGATCAATTGGGTTTTCTATATAATTTGTAGTAAAAAGCCTTTCATGTTACACTCAAGGTAAAGATTTTGAGGGATTTTAATTAAAAATTGCAAACACAAAAATTATGACATCTCATGTCAACTTCTACTAGGGCAGCTTATAAGCAACGATTTATGCAGAGCACATTACGATCTCGTTTTCTACAATTGTATTTAGTATAGGTTTAGGACGTCTTAAGAAGTTATGATCAATTGGGTTTTCTATATAATTTGTAGTAAAAAGCCTTTCATGTTACACTCAAGGCAAAGATTTTGAGGGATTTTAATTAAAAATTGCAAACACAAAAATTATGACATCTCATGTCAACTTCTACTAGGGCAGCTTATAAGCATCGATTTATGCAGAGCACATTACGATCTCGTTTTCTACAATTGTATTTAGTATAGGTTTAGGACGACTTAAGAAGTTATGATCAATTGGGTTTTCTATATAATTTGTAGTAAAAAGCCTTTCATGTTACACTCAAGGTAAAGATTTTGAGGGATTTTAATTAAAAATTGCAAACACAAAATTATGACATCTCATGTCAACTTCTACTAGGGCAGCTTATAAGCAACGATTTATGCAGAGCACATTTCGATCTCGTTTTCTACAATTGTATTTAGTATAGGTTTAGGACGACTTAAGAAGTTATGATCAATTGGGTTTTTTATATAATTTGTAGTAAAAAGCCTTTCATGTTACACTCAAAGCAAAGATTTTGAGGGATTTTAATTAAAAATTGCAAACACAAAAATTATGACATCTCATGTCAACTTCTACTAGGGCAGCTTAAAAGCAACGATTTATGCAGAGCACATTACGATCTCGTTTTCTACAATTGTATTTAGTATAGGTTTAGGACGACTTAAGAAGTTATGATCAATTGGGTTTTCTATATGATTTGTAGTAAAAAGCCTTTCATGTTACACTCAAGGTAAAGATTTTGAGGGATTTTAATTAAAAATTGCAAACACAAAAATTATGACATCTCATGTCAACTTCTACTAGGGCAGCTTATAAGCAACGATTTATGCAGAGCACATTACGATCTCGTTTTCTACAATTGTATTTAGTATAGGTTTAGGACGACTTAAGAAGTTATGATCAATTGGGTTTTCTATATAATTTGTAGTAAAAAGCCTTTCATGTTACACTCAAGGTAAAGATTTTGAGGGATTTTAATTAAAAATTGCAAACACAAAAATTATGACATCTCATGTCAACTTCTACTAGGGCAGCTTAAAAGCAACGATTTATGCAGAGCACATTTCGATCTCGTTTTCTACAATTGTATTTAGTATAGGTTTAGGACGACTTAAGAAGTTATGATCAATTAGGTTTTCTATATAATTTGTAGTAAAAAGCCTTTCATGTTACACTCAAGGCAAAGATTTTGAGGGATTTTAATTAAAAATTGCAAACACAAAAATTATGACATCTCATGTCAACTTCTACTAGGGCAGCTTAAAAGCATCGATTAATGCAGAGCACATTTCGATCTCGTTTTCTACAATTGTATTTAGTATAGGTTTAGGACGACTTAAGAAGTTATGATCAATTGGGTTTTTTATATAATTTGTAGTAAAAAGCCTTTCATGTTACACTCAAGGCAAAGATTTTGAGGGATTTTAATTAAAAATTGCAAACACAAAAATTATGACATCTCATGTCAACTTCTACTAGGGCAGCTTAAAAGCATCGATTAATGCAGAGCACATTACGATCTCGTTTTCTACAATTGTATTTAGTATAGGTTTAGAACGACTTAAGAAGTTATGAATAAATTAGGTTTTCTATATAATTTGTAGTAAAAAGCCTTTCATGTTACACTCAAGGCAAAGATTTTGAGGGATTTTAATTAAAAAATTGCAAACACAAAAATTATGACATCTCATGTCAACTTATACTAGGGCAGCTTAAAAGCAACGATTAATGCAGAGCACATTTCGATCTCGTTTTCTACAATTGTATTTAGTATAGGTTTAGGACGACTTAAGAAGTTATGATCAATTGGGTTTTTTATATAATTTGTAGTAAAAAGCCTTTCATGTTACACTCAAAGCAAAGATTTTGAGGGATTTTAATTAAAAATTGCAAACAAAAAAATTATGACATCTCATGTCAACTTATACTAGGGCAGCTTAAAAGCAACGATTAACCTGCAGAAGCCCACATTACAGATCTCACAGTTTCTACCAATTGTATTTAGTATAGGTTTAGGACGACTTAAGAAGTTATGATCAATTAGGTTTTCTATATAATTTGTAGTAAAAAGCCTTTCATGTTACACTCAAGGTAAAGATTTTGAGGGATTTTAATTAAAAATTGCAAACACAAAAATTATGACATCTCATGTCAACTTCTACTAAGGCAGCTTAAAAGCAACGATTAATGCTGAGCACATTACGATCTCGTTTTCTACAATTGTATTTAGTATAGGTTTAGGACGACTTAAGAAGTTATGATCAATTAGGTTTTCTATATAATTTGTAGTAAAAAGCCTTTCATGTTACACTCAAGGCAAAGATTTTGAGGGATTTTAATTAAAAAATTGCAAACACAAAAATTATGACATCTCATGTCAACTTCTACTAGGGCAGCTTAAAAGCATCGATTAATGCAGAGCACATTACGATCTCGTTTTCTACAATTGTATTTAGTATAGGTTTAGAACGACTTAAGCAGTTATGATAAATTAGGTTTTCTATATAATTTGTAGTAAAAAGCCTTTCATGTTACACTCAAGGCAAAGATTTTGAGGGATTTTAATTAAAAAATTGCAAACACAAAAATTATGACATCTCATGTCAACTTCTACTAGGGCAGCTTAAAAGCATCGATTAATGCAGAGCACATTACGATCTCGTTTTCTACAATTGTATTTAGTATAGGTTTAGAACGACTTAAGAAGTTATGATAAATTAGGTTTTCTATATAATTTGTAGTAAAAAGCCTTTCATGTTACACTCAAAGCAAAGAATTTGAGGAATTTTAATTAATAATTGCAAACACAAAAATTATGACATCTGATGTCAACTTCTACTAGGGCAGCTTAAACGCAACGATTTATGCAGAGCACATTACGATCTCGTTTTCTACAATTGTATTTAGTATAGGTTATGGACGACTTAAGAAGTTATGATCAATTGGGTTTTCTATATAATTTGTAGTAAAAAGCCTTTCATTATTACACTCAAGGCAAAGATTTTGAGGGATTTTAATTAAAAATTGCATACACAAAAATTATGACATCTCATGTCAACTTATACTAGGGCAGCTTAAAAGCAACGATTAATGCAGAGCACATTACGATCTCGTTTTCTACAATTGTATTTAGTATAGGTTTAGGACGACTTAAGAAGTTATGATCAATTAGGTTTTCTATATAATTTGTAGTAAAAAGCTTTTCATGTTACACTCAAGGCAAAGATTTTGAGGGATTATAATTAAAAATTGCAAACACAAAAATTATTACATCTCATGTCAACTTCTACTAGGGCAGCTTAAAAGCAACGAATTATGCAGAGCACATTACGATCTCGTTTTCTACAATTGTATTTAGTATAGGTTTAGGACGACTTAAGAAGTTATGATCAATTAGGTTTTCTATTTAATTTGTAGTAAAAAGCCTTTCTTATTACACTCAAGGCAAAGATTTTGAGGGATTTTAATTAAAAATTGCATACACAAAAATTATGACATCTCATGTCAACTTATACTAGGGCAGCTTAAAAGCAACGATTAATGCAGAGCACATTACGATCTCGTTTTCTACAATTGTATTTAGTATAGGTTTAGGACGACTTAAGAAGTTATGATCAATTAGGTTTTCTATATAATTTGTAGTAAAAAGCCTTTCATGTTACACTCAAGGTAAAGATTTTGAGGGATTTTAATTAAAAATTGCAAACACAAAAATTATGACATCTCATGTCAACTTCTACTAAGGCAGCTTAAAAGCAACGATTTATGCAGAGCACATTACGATCTCGTTTTCTATACAATTGTATTTAGTATAGGTTTAGGACGACTTAAGAAGTTATGATCAATTAGGTTTTCTATATAATTTGTAGTAAAAAGCCTTTCATGTTACACTCAAAGCAAAGAATTTGAGGAATTTTAATTAATAATTGCAAACACAAAAATTATGACATCTGATGTCAACTTCTACTAGGGCAGCTTAAACGCAACGATTTATGCAGAGCACATTACGATCTCGTTTTCTACAATTGTATTTAGTATAGGTTATGGACGACTTAAGAAGTTATGATCAATTGGGTTTTCTATATAATTTGTAGTAAAAAGCCTTTCATGTTACACTCAAGGCAAAGATTTTGAGGGATTTTAATTAAAAAATTGCAAACACAAAAATTATGACATCTCATTGTCAACTTCTACTAGGGCAGCTTAAAAGCAACGATTAATGCAGAGCACATTTCGATCTCGTTTTCTACAATTGTATATAGTATAGGTTTAGGACGACTTAAGAAGTTATGATCAATTAGGTTTTCTAAATAATTTGTAGTAAAAAGCCTTTCATGTTACACTCAAGGCAAAGATTTTGAGGAATTTTAATTAAAAATTGCAAACACAAAAATTATGACATCTCATTGTCAACTTCTTACTAGGGCAGCTTAAAAGCAACGATTAATGCAGAGCACATTTCGATCTCGTTTTCTACAATTGTATATAGTATAGGTTTAGGACGACTTAAGAAGTTATGATCAATTAGGTTTTCTAAATAATTTGTAGTAAAAAGCCTTTCATGTTACACTCAAGGCAAAGATTTTGAGGAATTTTAATTAAAAATTGCAAACACAAAAATTATGACATCTCATGTCAACTTCTACTAGGGCAGCTTAAAAGCAACGATTAATGCAGAGCACATTACGATCTCGGTTTTCTACAATTGTATTTAGTATAGGTTTAGGACGACTTAAGAAGTTATGATCAATTAGGTTTTCTATTTAATTTGTAGTAAAAAGCCTTTCTTATTACACTCAAGGCAAAGATTTTGAGGGATTTTAATTAAAAATTGCATACACAAAAATTATGACATCTCATGTCAACTTATACTAGGGCAGCTTAAAAGCAACGATTAATGCAGAGCACATTACGATCTCGTTTTCTACAATTGTATTTAGTAAAGGTTTAGGACGACTTAAGAAGTTATGATCAATTGGGTTTTCTATATGATTTGTAGTAAAAAGCCTTTCATGTTACACTCAAAGCAAAAGATTTTGAGGGATTTTAATTAAAAATTGCAAACACAAAAATTATGACATCTCATGTCAACTTCTACTAGGGCAGCTTATAAGCAACGATTTATGCAGAGCACATTACGATCTCGTTTTCTACAATTGTATTTAGTACAGGTTTAGGACGACTTAAGAAGTTATGATCAATTGGGTTTTCTATATAATTTGTAGTAAAAAGCCTTTCATGTTACACTCAAAGCAAAGATTTTGAGGGATTTTAATTAAAAAATTGCAAACACAAAAATTATGACATCTCATGTCAACTTCTACTAGGGCAGCTTAAAAGCATCGATTAATGCAGAGCACATTACGATCTCGTTTTCTACAATTGTATTTAGTATAGGTTTAGAACGACTTAAGAAGTTATTATGATCAATTAGGTTTTCTATATAATTTGTAGTAAAAAGCTTTTCATGTTACACTCAAGGCAAAGATTTTGAGGGATTATAATTAAAAATTGCAAACACAAAAAATTATGACATCTCATGTCAACTTATACTAGGGCAGCTTAAAAGCAACGATTAATGCAGAGCACATTTCGATCTCGTTTTCTACAATTGTATTTAGTATAGGTTTAGGACGACTTAAGAAGTTATGATCAATTGGGTTTTTTATATAATTTGTAGTAAAAAGCCTTTCATGTTACACTCAAAGCAAAGATTTTGAGGGATTTTAATTAAAAATTGCAAACAAAAAAATTATGACATCTCATGTCAACTTATACTAGGGCAGCTTAAAAGCAACGATTAATGCAGAGCACATTACGATCTCGTTTTCTACAATTGTATTTAGTATAGGTTTAGGACGACTTAAGAAGTTATGATCAATTAGGTTTTCTATTTAATTTGTAGTAAAAAGCCTTTCTTATTACACTCAAGGCAAAGATTTTGAGGGATTTTAATTAAAAATTGCATACACAAAAATTATGACATCTCATGTCAACTTCTACTAGGGCAGCTTAAAAGCAACGATTAATGCAGAGCACATTTCGATCTCGTTTTCTACAATTGTATATAGTATAGGTTTAGGACGACTTAAGAAGTTATGATCAATTAGGTTTTCTAAATAATTTGTAGTAAAAAGCCTTTCATGTTACACTCAAGGCAAAGATTTTGAGGAATTTTAATTAAAAATTGCAAACACAAAAATTATGACATCTCATGTCAACTTTCTACTAAGGCAAGCTTAAAAGCAACGATTAATGCAGAGCACATTTCGATCTCGTTTTCTACAATTGTATATAGTATAGGTTTAGGACGACTTAAGAAGTTATGATCAATTAGGTTTTCTAAATAATTTGTAGTAAAAAGCCTTTCATGTTACACTCAAGGCAAAGATTTTGAGGAATTTTAATTAAAAATTGCAAACACAAAAATTATGACATCTCATGTCAACTTCTACTAGGGCAGCTTAAAAGCAACGATTTATGCAGAGCACATTACGATCTCGTTTTCTACAATTGTATTTAGTATAGGTTTAGGGCGACTTAAGAAGTTATGATCAATTGGGTTTTCTATATAATTTGTAGTAAAAAGCCTTTCATGTTACACTCAAAGCAAAGATTTTGAGGGATTTTAATTAAAAATTGCAAACACAAAAATTATGACATCTCATGTCAACTTCTACTAGGGCAGCTTATAAGCAACGATTTATGCAGAGCACATTACGATCTCGTTTTCTACAATTGTATTTAGTACAGGTTTAGGACGACTTAAGAAGTTATGATCAATTGGGTTTTCTATATAATTTGTAGTAAAAAGCCTTTCATGTTACACTCAAAGCAAAGAATTTGAGGAATTTTAATTAATAATTGCAAACACAAAAATTATGACATCTGATGTCAACTTCTACTAGGGCAGCTTAAACGCAACGATTTATGCAGAGCACATTACGATCTCGTTTTCTACAATTGTATTTAGTATAGGTTATGGACGACTTAAGAAGTTATGATCAATTGGGTTTTCTATATAATTTGTAGTAAAAAGCCTTTCATGTTACA
>ARYC01019238.1:0-35091 GCA_000711775.1 Oxytricha trifallax | reverse complement strand
AGAAGTATAAATAAGCCATTATTTATTTACAACAGATTACTGGCACTGAGAGTGTTGATATTGGGTTGATGTTTTTCGGGTGCAAAGATTTAAGCAAAGCTACGAGTGGATAGTCTACTTCAATGGAAGGTTTAAATGATAAATTTGGAGCAGACTATTAGTATAATCACAAATTTACAGAATTATAAATAGAAGTATTATTCATGTTTGTGTTATTTACTTTATCAATAGAACTCTTTGAATTCCAACTTAATCGGATTATAAACTTCTATGTAAACACTAATCAGTGGATCTACAACTACAGCTACTATCTCTATTTTTGAATGCTATTTTTAGAATTTAAAAATATGGTTTAAACTAGTTTTCCGTTATATATACTTAAAACTAATTTTCAATTTCAATTTTTAATAGACCCTGAATTCTTATTATAAATAAAAATGAAATCTCTGTGTATAGCGGAGTGGTAAGTGATTCCTTCAGCACTTCGTATACAATAAACAAATATCAAACTACTATGAAGTATAACAGCTATTATGATTGCACATTGGGTGTAACAATCCTCAGTAATGAACATTACTATTTTGGCAGTCTCATAGCTACTATGGGTGTTATGGCCATTTAGTTTCACAATTTATGTTAATTTTACATATGATTTGATTATTTAATGAATGAAATTAATAGAATATCATATATTTAGTTAACTGGAGAAAGTTATAAAAACATTGGATCATTTACTTAGGAATATTTTGATATTATAGCTACTTAAATTCATAGAATATTCTTTAAAATCATATTTATTTCCATTTTAGAGTCTATTAACTATATATAATGAATTAAAATCTCAATTAATGGAAAATCACTTATATTTTAAAGTTTAGCTAGATCTTTCTCTGACAGGTTAATAAAAAGAATTTCTGAGCAATACAGATAATTAAGGAGAATTTTTCCGTGGTTAGTATGGATGCTGTCTTTTCAGTCTAAATGCGATGATTTCTTTCAAACTATCAAATTCAACTTTTCAAAATATTTATTTATGCTTTATAGCCTGAATTTATTCAATTTCATTTGATTTAGGGTTAAAATATTTGGAACATAGATAGGCATACCTCTTTTAGTTCTGATTAAATGATGGCAGTAATTGGGTATTTCAAAAATTATGTGGGTACATTAAATATAGGGGACACAAGTGGCTCAACTTACAATTATTTCTAGAATATAGTTGGCATGTTCAATCAGCATGCTATAAAAATTATGATATATTATGAGAAAAAAAAATAAAAACTCATTATATTGACACACTTTCCTGGTTGCCAGGAAATACTGCTTATCAATATGCAAATAAATATTATCAAGGATTTTGTTCCCCGATGTTTTACTTAGCTAGTAACAATATAAGCACTCTTAATTTCTATAACAACGTATTCCAGAATAATTATGCCTACTAAACATGAATAAATCATAATTTTTCATTATGAAAATCATTAATTTTAACTCTTAAAATATGAGTATGTTTAATGTTCTTAAATAAATGCACAATTAAATTATAAATTTATTATTTGCCTACTACAGTGATGTTTAGAGTACATTTGTAGCAAGTATAATAGAATTTGACAACACTTTTAAAGATTAAGAAACCACTATAACTTTTAAAAACATAAAAGTGTACAATAATTATTAAGTTTATGGTTACTACTACTTCAATATAGAAGGAACCTACATCACATTTACGAATGTAGATGTTCAAAATAATGGTTACCATTTCACATTTTTAAGCAACAGCTACGATTCAAGTTATAATTATAAATATCAGGCGCAACCTATATTTTTGATAAACTTTGAAGCTTAAGATTCAAGTAGCTATTTAAAGATTACTAGTTGTACTTTTACCAATAATACAGCCGAGAACACACCACTGTAATATATTAAATTATTAATTTTATATGTTTAATAAGGAATCTAATTCTTTATTGTTAAGAATTACAAAGAACTGTTTTAGCTTGAATCATCAAATTCCTAATCTTAAAATACCTTTGCAGATTATTACCTCGTTACCTTATTATTATTAACATATTTTTAATATTTGATTAACTATATTAATTTTAGAGAATATTAATGATTTAACTTGGATAGTTGTACTTTTACTTCAAATATCGGGACTACCTCTTCAATCATGCTAAACTAAGACTCCGACTTGAATTTTAAGCTCCTTTTTTCATCTTGTACTTTTAAATCTAACTTTGCCACTTGTAAGTAAAACTAAATTGTGAAATTATTTCATTATAACTTTTAAAATAGACGGACTGATAAAAGTTGTGTCATATTTAGAGATGCTTGATATGCTGTCTTGCACTTTTAATACGAATACAGGGACACTTGCCAAGTTATTTTACTTCACTAACAATCTAATTAAATATATTGAGGTAAATTAGATATAATTTAAGACCTATTTTACAAAATAGATTAGAAAAGCATCCATTTATGAGACTTAAGTAGACACAGACGATATATAGGAATATTTACTTGAGGATCTTAGCACCTATTATCTGTCTAAAACATAAATGACCTTTAATTAATGTTTTTTTCTATAATAACTTATAATAAGTCACTATATAAAATGGGTTTAACCAAGTTTAGCAATCCCTCTTTAATTGTTCTATCAGGTCAATCAAACTTTAATATTACTGATTCTTATGTAAAATATATTCATTACGCTTATTATGGAGCTTTTATGACTCTTGAGTCATCCTCATCTGCAAATATTACGAATGTCAATATCAAAGGTAAGCAAAATAATGAAGAATTTTTTATATAAACATACTTAAGCTTTTCAATTATCAAAAAGTTAAAATTAATTATTCTCTTAGAGCTTAGTGCATATCAGTCAGGTGCAATCTTAATGAAAAACAGCAATTTAACAATATCAAAAAGTGTGTTCGATACGTGCTAAGCATACTCTATAGGAGTTATTTCAGCTCAGGATTCATCTTATTTGACAGTTGACAATACAATATTCGTTGATAATTTTGCAGTGGAAATAAGTGTATTTAAAGTGAGTGCTACTTCTGATATTTATGTCAGTGGATCTTAGTTTTATAATTCCAATTTTTACATTCAATAAGTATGTATCAATTTCACTATCAATAGTTTATGTATCTCAATTTCAATGTTTTAAGTTATATTCAAACTATGTCACAAGTTAAAACTCAATAGGACAATTTATTCAATCTAAAGGGTCTTCTATTAAGAACTCTGTAATTAAAAGCAACTATATTTCGTCTGGAGGATCTTCAAACACTCTGCAATTGATTTCCTCAACTGTGGTTTTTGAATATTTAACTTTCAAAGATAATTAAGCTTAGAAAAATTCAGCTGGAATTTAAGTAGTACTCTATATATAAAAAGATCTATTTTTATTTTAGAAATTCTTTAAATTATAAAAACTCTCTAACGTGTATTTTAACTACAGTACATTCTAAAATACTAATCCAAGTACAGCTGCTACAAAGATATCTGGCGATTTTATTTATGCAATTAGTGATTCAAATATCTATATTAATAACACAAGTTTTCTAAATGGAAGAGCTAAAGATGGTGGAGCAATCTATCTTCTTGGTTACTCCAATCTTACTATAGAAAATTGCTTAATTTCATTTTATAGACCCATAGTTTTACAAAGTATATAATAATTTTTATACGATTATATAATTTAAAAATTCACATTTCAATTCATGTTCAGTGGATAGTTCTGGCGGAGCAATTTATGCTGCTTCATTTGATCAATTTTTAATAATAAATTCCCATTTTTACAAGAATAAAGCTGGAATACAAGGAGATGCCATATATTCTTCGAATTCACTTGGATATATAAATATAAACTCAAGTAGTAGTTTTTACTCTCAGGCTTCTTCTAATTTCTTGTATCTTACTTCAATAGATTTATAATTGATAATAATTATTTGAAATTTAGATAAATATATTTTTACAATATTCATATAAATATAGAAAGCGTAAACATAACTAATGTTACAATTTACTCATCAGCAAAAAACGAATCAGACTCTTCCAAGTTTTCAGGTATCTTCCTGGAAAACATAAAAACTTTCCGATTAATCGCAAGCACTATGAAACAGCTAATTGCAAACACTACAGGAGGATGCCTATATATCACAGAAAACTCAAACAACAAACAAACTGCAAATAGTGTGAGATATTTGATAGGTAACAGCACTTTTGTAAATTGCTCAGCTCTATAAGGCGGTGCGATATATCTGTCAAACGTTTAAGGCGTGATGATAAACGATTCTTCACAATTTATCAATAACACAGCTTATATATCTTATCTGCAAGATTAAACAAGCTATGAGTATGGTGTAGGTGGAGCTATTAATTTCTATTGTTAAAGTGGTGGTAAGCAAAAATTATTATCAATTAACTTTATATAGAAACTAAATGTACTTTGAGCATGGAAAAGGTAACCTTCTAATAAAATTATGCTTAAGTCAAAGGCGGGGCTTTAAATTGGAACTATCTTGAACCAACTTAGAAGAATTTTGTTTATATATAATTGAATTATTGATTTATTTTGCTAATATTAAATATGAAGACTTTGACTTTTACAAACAACACTGCAAAAATATATGGAAACTCAATATCTTCAGTACCCAAGACGCTATCCCTACTCACAGCAACTCAATATCAACAAAGTTAAGAAAGATTTGCAACAAGTAGTGATTAATCACTTCTTATGTTAAGAAGATCAATGGACAGCTCTAACAGTTTGTATACGCTATCTAGCTAAAAATCAGGAGGAAATTTAGGTTAGTAAACTTCTGATGTTAAACTTCTTTCATTATAGACCCTCTATACTTTGCACTCCTCGATAAATACTCCCAAATAGTAGCAACAGATTTAGACAGTACTCTTTTCTTGAGTGCAATTCAAAACTCAGCTCTCTAATTCGCTTCAACTTTTGAGACAGTCACTTCATTTGGAATATCCAATGGAGCTTTCGAAGTTAGCAGTGTGGTGTTTGTTGGCACTCCAAACTCAGTTTAAACTTTTAACATAACAACCGATGGCATAGATTTCAGTATTCCAGATAATGCTGCTTACTACTCTACTTCCACAAGCACTTCACTGTCATAAATACAGCAAAGTGCAGCTTTGGCTATCAATAAGCAGTTGTAAACTTTAGAAAAATTAAAGTATATTTATTTAAGTAATCTTTTGTTTATGTGACAATAAAACCTCTAAACTTAATTCCTCATGAATTATTATAAATTATGGATACATATTGAATTACAAAATTTAATGCTTTTTAGCTATTTAAAAATCCTATATGAAATCCTATCCGAGACTAATATTACTATTGATAATAATAATTCAAGCAAATGATAGAAGACGTTATATCATGGGCGATATTCACAACATAAATCATTCTAGAAGATATCTGGCTTAATGTTTATACAAAAAGTAAGAATATTTAACCAAAATAGATAAATTATAGTGAATTAAATCAATTAATAAAGAATTCTATATTATCTATATTTATTTTAATTTTATTATATTTTTAGGTACTCTACCGAATTTATGATGTTTTGCGGTAGAGTACCTTAATTATATTTATTCTAAAATAAATTAGTCTTAAATGCTTAAAATAAAATTTAATTAAGTTTGTATAGAAATATATGGATAAATATAATTGAACTTAAAACTTGTTGCCTCATTTAGCAACAATTTTAGTTATTTTCTCTTATAAAGTTACTATAAATATTGATGATATATAAATCTTGATTAATTGATTTTGTTCCCTTTAATTTATCTATCCTGGCATATAGTTGTTAATATTTCGATTATTGAGAAATCAAATTCTTCCTTTATTCTTATTTTCAGAGTTATTTAGTTAATTAAAGAAAAATAACAAGTAGTATTTATTCTCTCTATTTATTGTAGAAATACATTTGAATTTGGAAAATTAATTATAATTAAATTTATTATAATTTAAAATCGTGGCAGTTAAAGTTGGCCAATTTAAACGATCTAGGGCTCATTCGATAGAGAATTCAAAATTAGCTGGACTTTATTATTGGCGGTACTATTTTTTCGCATTCAGGGAGCGATATAAATCGACTTTAATGTGAGGGTATAATTTAATTAATTTAGAGTGATTTAATTAAAGTCGATTTATATCGCTCCCTGAATGCGATAAAATAGTACCGCCAATAATAAAGTCCAGCTAATTTTGAATTCTCTATCGAATGAGCCCTAGATCGTTTAAATTGGCCAACTTTAACTGCCACGATTTTAAATTATAATAAATTTAATTATAATTAATTTTCCAAATTCAAATGTATTTCTACAATAATATAAAAATTATGTAATCGGCTAATCCAAAATACATTTAATTAAAAAAAAAACATTGATTTAGAATTTCTTAATGGATTTATTTTAAGAAATTAAAATAAATTAATAGTTTCCATTTAAATTGAAATTATTAAAGAAATTGAGAATATCAATTTAAATAAATTGGGATTAAAATATCGTTAAGAGATTGTGAAGCAGGAGAGGCCTTATTATCCTCTGGAAAATGTTCAGACTGTGCTGCGGGACTTTATTTATTAGAATCTCCAGATGAAGTAGTCTCATGCAAAGAATGTTAATCGACTGTTTCTTATTGCTATGGTAGAAATGAAGTGTATCCAAGAGCAGGTTATTGGAGAAGTAGCATATACAGTGATAATTTTATTAGCTGTAGAAATGATGTAGCTTGTCTGTAAGTTATACTTTCTTAACTCTTTATATTAGGGGCATGAATCCACCAGAGAATAATTCACTGGGAGCTTGTGAAGTGGGTTACTAAGGAATTCTATGCACTGATTGCCAGATAAATTACTCTCGTACTGGAACTTATGAATGCTCACTATGCCCTGATGCAACATCCAATAGTTTCAAGCTATTCGCTATATTCGTTGCTGTAATCTGTGCTCTAGTCTTTCTTATAAGATCAACAATTGCTGGTGCCCTTGAGCAAAAAAATTACCTATCTGTGTTCATTAGGATTTTATCAAATCACTTCTAGTTGCTAATTATTACAGCAAGTTTTGATTTTTAGTGGCCAACGCAGCTTCTCGAATTTTTCAACTCAGTTAAACCTGCATCTGAAGCAACGACTCAATTTTTATCAGTTGACTGCTTTATTGATACAAGAAGTAGCAACTCAAATCATAATATTAATTTAAGGAAAATAATTTTTTTCTCGAAATGTCAAAACATCAATATTTAAATTTTTAGTAACTCTGATAAAGGAACAATAAGAGCGTTTTATTCTAAAACAATTATTCTTGCTCTAGCCCCAATTCTTGTAGTAATAATGTGCTTTATAATTTGGGTTATTATCTTTAAAATCTAAGATTATAAGTAAAAGAACAAGAAAGATGAGATTACTGTTAAGCTTGAAGAATTTAGGGAGCAGAATGAATTACAAAGAAAAAATACGATAGCTTTGCACAGATTTAATACGAATTAAGAGATTAAAAATTTGGGCGTTAATTCAAGTAAGGAGAAACTTGTAAGTATTAAACAGTTAAAAAGCATATAAAAAGTAATTAAGAGTTATTGAATCTATCAATTTTTAGGATATTCCATTATATCTTCTAAATTATGCAATACAAGCAGAAGTAAAGGCAACATTTCTACTTAAAAACAATTGAAAATATCTTAATCAGATGATGTAGATGAAGTTCATTTCGATAGTAAAAGCCACTCAGGCAAAACTTAAACTACCCCAAAACCCCTGTATCATTTAAATAATTATACTACTCCTCGCTAAAATCCAAATCAAATTTAAACTGACGGTTCTGATAATCAGAACCACCATTTATTAACAGAAAATGAAGAAGAAATGCTTGCTCAATTGATATAAGAGAAAAAGGATAGGAGGCAGGGTAGAATTATCTCGTCAGTAATTATCATACTTTTCTTTATTCACCCTACCATAACAACGCAAATGTTTAATGCTTTCAAGTAAGAATTTTTGTAGAGAAATTTCACCTTTTATTTTAGTTGCCAAGACATAGATGGAACTTAAAGACTTTACGAAGATTTGGAAGTTGTATGTTATATAGGAAATTATTTAAATAACTATTATAATTTGTAAATCGAAATGCTTTATTAAATTTAATTAGAAATCATAAGTGGATAGCATATGGCGTAGCACTACCAGCCATAATCATATGGAGCATGGGAATTCCAGCATATGGCTTTGCTTTAATATATATGAAAAGAAAAGAGCTGTTTACGATAGTAGTAAAAGAAAAATATGGTTTTCTTTACAATTATACATTAAAAACATAAACTCAAGTCACAATGATTTTTGTTAGTTCTTACTTTAAAGAATCTTTAATATTTTATTGAATGGCTACAAAGAACACTCTTTTTATTGGGAGATATTTATCATGTACAGAAAAATCACGATTATCTTTATTTAAGTTTTTCTGGCTTAAGTGGGAAAAGTGGTATAAGCTTTATATATTTTCATATTTATATCAATTCCCTTCCACCCTTAATTATGAACGAATTCTCGATGTTTACAGAGAGAATAATAGAAAAGTACTATAACTTTTTCTTAAGCTCTAGTAATTATTGTAGTTATAGTGCTTTGCTTAGTGGGCAACACATTCAAGCAGCCCTTTGATAACTACCACTTGAATAATTTAGAGACTCTCTCACTTCTCTCCTCAGCACTAACTATTTATTGCGGTATCTTTTACATAGCAGGAGAAGACCTGTGTAAGATACATTCTCAATGCCTCACCATTTATATATAGTTTACCTTTCTGAAGATGGAAAATTGTTCCTGTTTGGAATTATTGTGGCAGTCAATGTGCTGTTCTTTCTGTATTGGTTTTTGAAGTTTAGTGATTAACTCAGGATTACTCTTAAGAATTAATTTTTTTATTCAATAATTTCCAAATGTTATAGTAATTTACTCTATATCATAAAGCAAGTATTCTATGATTTAATTTAAAAATTAAGAAAAAAGCACCAAAAGTATATTTCGTTCTATTTCTCTGCTGCAACAAGAGAAGACAAGAAAAAGAGAAAATTATAGATAATTACCTTATTAAGCACAATCATTTCTTGAAGAGTTATGAAAATATCTGTGATTGTAAAATTCCTATTATTAGCTTATATTTTATATCTTATAGATCTGGTTGAAAACAAGAACTTGTACAAAAACGGGTATATTCTTAGAAAATTGAATTTAAAATTTAACAATCATAAAATATATTTCAGTTAATTTTTATTCCTCCAGAAGATTAAGCACTCTAGTAAATCATTCTAAAGTTGACTCAATTTAAGACATAAATAGATAGAGAGAAAAATTTTTAAATGCTTAAAAATAATCCAATTGAGAAACTTCTCATGGACAAAGAAATGAAAACTGCCATTAGTAAGTCTTTCTATATTTTCTTAAACATCATAAAATAAACCCTTTTTTGACTAATTTAATGTGATCTTTTATAGATCAGTATAAATTGAGGCCAAAGCAAGAAAACGATGAGCAGATGTAGAAGATTTAGGGTTAAAAACTGTCAATAGATTTTGGTGGAAACGGAGAAAATGACATAGATATTAATGATGAAGAATAGAGTTCATATTATTTGGATAATTAGCATTAAATGACTAAGAAGAAGCTTAAGGATGTCTATGATTTTGATTAAACCTTTTCATTTTTGCATAGATTGATCCTTCAACTTATATATAGCTAAGAAAGTTTACTAGTCGTCATACGACAACGATAATCTAGAATATGAAGAAATCCAACCCAGCTCTAGAATTAACAATCACTTTAAGAATTTACTATAAAACTCCAAGTAATTACCTCAAACTCAAACAAATTCAGCACTTGGTCAGGCTACTATCTTCACAATAAACGAAGGAACTTCCTTGACTCCAGATGGGTAAAACTATCTGTAAATACCTTATATTGTAGGAATACATTTTATTTGTGAGAAATTAATCAAAATAATAATTTTAAATTTGTTGAAACCTAGGCAACATGGTACTTGTTTGAAAGAAAATTTTAAATTAGCTGGACTTTACTACCACTCCTCTATTGCATCCCTGAAGCTAGATAACTCGACTATAATTGTGAGTGATTTGTATAATTGATTTTATTATCACAATTTAAGTCGAGTTATCTAGCTTTAGGGATGCAATAGAGGAGTGGTAGTAAAGTCCAGCTAACTTAAAATTCTCTTTCAAACAAGTACCATATTGCCTAGGTTTTAACAAAGTTAACTGCCACGAATTATTATTTTGATTATAATTTAATTTCCCAAATCAAATGTATTCCTACAATAATAAAAATGTTAAAAATTAGAAAAGAGGCAGTAAAGTTTTACTGGATATGGATCAATAGTACAGTAATAGATCCAATGCCAATAAGACAAAACCAACTTCAGGTATAATATTCATAATAAAATTTACCAATAAATTAATATTTATTGAAATTTTAGGAGAGGCACATTGATCCAGCAGTATGCCAAAATAGCCCCGAAAGAATAATTTGTGAAGAGTAATTCCCTCGCGCTTTCTCTTTCAATGCCAAATATCAAAGATAACATGCCCACTAACTATTGTAAATTTATCTTTTACTTGAAATCTTTTTCATTACAAGTATTATGCTTTTATATTCTCTTTATAATATCAAATAAGCATCCTGAACTAAAACATGGTTGATGATAACAATAGTAACGATGTGAATGTTTTCTTACCCACCTCTAAAAACTCAATGATCACAACAGCTGATTAGAATTCGCAATTGAAAAATTCCTATATTCATCTGTAAAACTAGCAGCCAGACAGAGATTAGTAAAGAAAAGACTAAATCAAGAAAAACCTGCAAAATTACAATACTTTATTGGCTAGATAGATGCACAATTAGTCTTTGGATTATGATCAAGAAGAGATATAGGAGGGATTAGCTGGGGGCACTGTCAAGAATATTGTATAATAAAAATTAATGAAGGTATTTTTACTTTTAGAGCATAGTTTTATTAATTTATTCATCATTTTAATGAAATGAGTTACTTATAATATTATTAATGTTTATAGGCAAGTATTTTAGAAGTTATTCAACTTTTTTATTTATTTATTTAATAATAGAAAGCACAATGGGAAGTTAATAGGATCTTTGGAATATTCTCATCAAGAACAACAAATAACTAAAAACCCTCAAAGCTTATATCAGTAACGAGACAACAACGGAGATAAGTATGTTTAAGATGGTGTTGAGGATATTGATATTCTTCATTTGTCATTAGATTAAATATATTTTTTGTTATGCAAATATATTTTCATGGAGTTTGGGAAATTTCTAATTATTATATATGAAACAAAATTATAGTTTGTTTAGATTTATTAATTTATAGATGAAAATAGCAACGATAGGCTAAATATTTATTCAGGGTAAAACGAAGTAAACAATCTTTACTATGGAGGAGAAGAAGACGATATATAGTCTAGTGAGAAAAGTTGTACTTTATTATTAATGATTTAAGAGCTTTCTAAATTAAACTCTTAATCTATATTTTTATAATTAAGTTAAGACCTGATAGAAAACCTAGAGAATTTCAGAGACGCCTTGAAAGACAGAAACGGCAGTGAAGCTTACGACATAAAGATACAAAAACGTCCATAAGCTAAAAACGGTGGAGGAAATACAAATAATTACATGATTGGTGCTATTGGTGGATAATCTATGAAAGCTAATAGAAATGCCTCCTCAAAAAGTCTAAATAAACTATTAAATATTAGCAAAAACATTAAAATTTTGACAATTTTTGTAGAACAATCGATTAATTATTATATGGTTTAGGTTGGGTAGAGAAGCTGCATCTTAGAAGCAAAGAGGGAAAATAAGAGATCATAAATTTAAGTAAAGGCAGTTGATGAAATCAGGCACAGAATACTCTCTCGAACACGATAAAAATGATCAAATATAGCTTGATGATATGATTTTAAAGTTTGTTACAAATATTATTTTATGCTTCTTGTATATTTTATTATGTTTAAATTTAAATATTGATATGATTGGTGAAGATTAAAATACTGATTTATTACAGAAGAACTAGTTCAAAGTTGATAGAGTTTCATTAATTTAGTATTATACCATTTTTAACATTAAAAATATTTATTCATTTGATAGTGGTACAATTATTTAAGACGAAGAGGAATTTGATTTTGATGGAGAATTTAATGACCAGCTCGATATATAAACTGATCAATTTCAAAACTTAGCTAAAAATTCATCAAGACAGTAAAATAAACAATAATTGAGTACTCCTGATGAGTACAAATTTAATATTAAAGAAATGAGCTTGTGATTCAAAAATAATTTAGAAATTATCAAAATAATGTTTATTTACCGCACTCTTTCAAGTACAATTGAGATTAATTGTGTGCATGAATTGAATTAATTTCTTTATGTTTTCAATAATCTGCTTATCTCAGCTACAGCATACATTCATTTATATTAGTAAGTAAGAAAAAAATTTGCCTAAATTTTGGAACTATTTGTCTAATTTGAATATTAGATGGGCAATATCAAAAAATGAGTTTAGTATTTTAAAATTTTAATTAAAAGTTAAAACTTTCCTTACTTCTCAATAGTACAGATACTTTTTGAATATCAGATTTATATTCAGTTCACATTTACCTAGAATCGAAGAAACAGACATAATAAAAGATATTAACAAGACAAATTGAAAAATGAACGAAATATTGACAACTCCTATTATCATGACTATCTATGGAATGATGAAAGCTGGTTTATTACATTCAAGAAGAGACTGTCCTATGTGTATGGGGCGAATGCTTTTCAATAAAGATATGATAGCAAATGCCGATTACAGATGGACCTGCTCTTTATGTTTTTACTCATTGGAACTTACCACATCGACACCTCTTAATGGCATCAAGTTAGATGAATTCGATCTTTTCTTAAGGATATGGTCAGAAAGTAGTGCACTTAAAATCACTTAGATATCGAGTGTTCTGCGTACTTCACACTCTAAAGCACATTAAAAAATTTACAGATTTAGTATGGCTCACTATTGGGCAAGATACATAAAGCCAAGTTTAAGACTTCCAGGAGTCGTTGAAATTGATGAGACTATGTCTAGTGCCAAGAAATATGCTGTTGGAACTAAATTCCCTCATTAACGTTGGATATTTGGCATGTATTGCAGAGACACTCATATTTGTGTTATGTACAACATCAAGAACAGAAATCATTGGAACATTTATCCTCATTTAAAAGCCCATATAAACCCTGGAGGAGTTGTGGTTAGCGATGAACATGCAACTTATGTATGTTTACAGAGTGCGAAATCCAGATTAGCTTAATTTGGTTGGTATCACTTTTGGGTTGTGCATTCCTCTGGGTACTCCCATGAAAAATTTCCATTTTTGTTCACTTCAAATATTGAAGCAACTTGGGCAAAACTCAAAAGATAAAATACAGGTCTTAAGCAAATGAATACTAAGAAATAAATTGAAAGTTATGCAGATTAATTTTGTCTTAGGTATATCCTAAAGAAAGACAAAGTTTACCCTTTTGCCTTAAAGACTATTCGAATATACTTTGACGATATGGTCTAAAAGTTTAAGCAGCTAACGAACTATGAGGAGTAATTTTACCCCTGTGCTGGTGCCCTAGAATTTTACTGTGACTCTATAATCAAGGAGGGTAATGAAAAAATAATGAAAGTTTTTAATTGTGAAAACTATCACGATCGTTAGTACATGAAGCTTTTCAAAAATTACGATGCAGATTAAATTCAAAGGGCGGGAAACTTAGAAGGTGTAATAGATCCAACTGTACTTTATTATGTAGAGCTTGAAAAGCAAAAATAAACCAAAATCAATTAAGTAAAAAATGTACTACTGCCTATTTGCTATGACTTGTGTGCTGACATAGAAGAGAATCCAGAGGAAGAACGTAAAAAAGATAAATAAGCTACAGACGCCTACAAATAAATAGATATTAGCACAATTAAATCACTTGGTGATTTGGGATTTGCAAGGCGGGTGCACGAAAAAGCATCAGAAAATGCGATTTGTGTAAATTATGATAAGATGAGAAGACCAGGATTCACCATGCAAAAATACTTAGCTACTTGGTGATAGTATCACTTTTGTAAATTTAAAATTTAATTAATTTTATAAATTATTGATAATTAATTTGGCAATAAAAAATCTTCAAGAAACTATTACCTGACCAGTCAATTATACTATGATTAAATCTTGAATGAATTTGATTAGAAAATTTATTGAAAATTGTTGAGTTCATTATTTTAAATGTTAGTAATCAGCAAAAAGTTAAGATAAGTATATAGATAAATTTGTATTTATAATTGTTATGTGCTACTATAATATGTTGGTTGTTTGGAAATTTTAATATTAAGACACTATTGATCTAGCAAAAATAATCTATGAAAATAAAATAAAAATATATTACGAGCAAAATCACCTATCTACCTTTTATAGTAAAAATTAAGTTTGCAAACTTTAATCACTTAATATAACCTTGATAATTAAAAATGGAATCGTCCTCAATCCAGAACAGCAATAATGACACTAATAAATAAGACTAATCTGTTGAAATTATAAAGAAGCCTAGAACCACATACTCTAGTCATGTGCTTAGAAGAGCTGTGCCTAATGTTAATATATAACTTAAGAAAGAATCAATCACAATGGTAAAGTTGAAAGTGCTTACAATACTAAAACTTCCACAAGGTCAACAGCCATCTCGCAGAGTCAAAACTGTAGATAATATTCCAAAGATTTTGAGTTTTGTTTCACAAAATGAGAACAAGTTGAACACAAAGTCTAGAATCTTAGATGGCGAAGCAAAGATGGGAAGGATT
Source organism: Oxytricha trifallax (assembly GCA_000711775.1). Lineage (NCBI taxonomy): Eukaryota > Ciliophora > Spirotrichea > Sporadotrichida > Oxytrichidae > Oxytricha > Oxytricha trifallax. The sequence goes on along the minus strand of ARYC01019238.1, from coordinate 20,155 downwards.
GAAGAGGACCTTGATGAGGAGGAAAATAAGAGTAAAAAGTCTAAACATCATCACAAAGGTGGAGTTAGTTCAAGAGTTGGGCATGATCATAATGATGGGCGTCAAGACAGTTGCTCTAGAATGGTTTCCATAAAATGTTTATTTATATGGATGACTTGAGTTTGGGTAGTTCGGACGAGGGATCATCAGTAGATGGAGATGAGGACGATGAAGACAGAGTTTATCAACAAATCTTGGCCTCTCAAAATTCGCCTCAAACTGTCGGATAAGTTGATGATTTAGTAGACAAGGAAACTATAGACCTACTGAGGGTATGTGCTAGGTTTAAGTACCCCACTGAAGATGAAATCTCAAATAAATTTGTTAATTTTGGTCCAAGAAAGCGAAATAAGACTCTTGTCCTTGATATGGATGAGACCTTGATAAACTTGAAACAATTACATAAAATAAAACATACTCAAATGTTCTAAAATTCAAGTTATATTAGTATTTATAAAGTTTACATGCTAAGTTTATGACATCACCTGACTAAGAAAAAAACGATGATGGACATTTCACTATACATTTGTCAAGTAGAGATAATGAAGATGTTGTTAAAGTAAGCGTGAAGATGCGACCATTTCTAGATAATTGTCTTGAACACCTAGCAAAGATTTACGAGATTGCAGTATTTACAGCTGGAGAGCAATCCTATGCTGATGCTGTTTTGGACTATAATTGTTTCACATTTTAATTTCTCAATACTTTATAGATTTATATTATAGCTCGATGAAGGAAGAGAAATAATTCAACACAGATTGTACAGGTAGCACTGTGTAAATACAGATTAGGGCATGTATGTGAAAGATTTACGCATTATAAGAGACAGAAACCTCTCAGATGTTATACTGGTTGATAACTCAATTATTTCATTCGCTTTCAACATGGATAATGGAGTGCCTATCAGTGGGTTTGTGAGATAGCCTAACGATGAAGAGTTCCTGTACTTAGTGAGCTACTTGGAGGAGATTTACAGTTATCCAGATGTCAGAGAACATATTGCAAAAACATTCAAATTAAGAGATTAAATGGAAAAGCATTGCGGAACAAGAGGACATTGAATGATTTCCTTTGAGAAACGATTTAATTTTTATTTTTGCTACAAAATAAGTTTTTGTCATCGTCACTTTGTATAGTGATTTGAAGATATTTAGAGAAAGGATTAATCGTTTAGATTTGTATAAAATTTATATTATAATAGTAAATGGTTCCTAAACAATAGCCTGGCTTACATTTGTCTGAGTCTTAAACTCAATTAAATTAACATTAAAACTTACTTCCTCTCGCTTAGTAGAATTCTTAATCAAATTACCCGATAATGCAAGATTAAAGAATGTAGCACATATCCTAAAACCATAACTCTATGTTATCCTCTACTAATATGCCCTAGTCCTCTTCTACAATGCTTCCTGGCCAAGAAGGAAACTCAGCAAATTAACATTACATGAAGTCTTAGTACATACTCTAGCAGAGCAGCAACTTATGATGGAGCACAATATTCAAAATGGAAACAACAATAGATCAATGAGTCCAAACTAGATACCTCCCTAAGCAGGAGCCAATCAGAGTTAAAATCAATTGATGTAATATCAATAGCTCTAATAGTAGTAGAAGTAATATCAAAACATGATGAATCCCTAGAATCTTTCCCCGGTACCTAATATGTCTACAATCCCTGTAAATATGAGCAGTGTGCCTTCACAAACTAACCTCAATTAACTAAACTCTAGCCCTATTCATAACACTCAGAACTCACTTTAATATCAGCAATTTCCTTAATAACAACAGCAACCAATCCCTCAATTTTAATTCAATCCAGCTCAATTTATAGCTTCTATGCCTCCAGAATATCAATAGAAATTTGCCTTGATGACTCCATAACAATAGTCGACTTTTATTCATTAGTAAAAGTACTAATACTAACAGCATTATCAATAAATGCTAACTGCACATTAAAATAGACTCCAGCAAAAGCAGTAAAACATGGGTGGCAATAGAGATTAGATGTAAATGATTAATTAATATAACCCAAATTAATATCAGCAGTACATGCAATAATAGTATATGCAATAGATGCAATAGCAGTAGCAATAGAACTAAATGATGATGGGACCATAAGGCTAATAAATACCTTAAAATGGGATAAATCCATAATCTTTGTAAGGTTCGTATAATTAATAGATGTCCTCGTAAAACTTGCAATTTCCTTACGATTAGAGTTTACAATAGAATCACTTGTCTTCTCAGTAGATAATCCCATAGCAGTAATAGCCTATTCAAAATTAGTAAGTACAACCCTAGTAATAGCTGGACAGCAATTTTGACGTAAACTAAGTTGATAAAAAAGCTAAGAAACCTTCAGCAAAGCAACTAATGGAGCAGTAAAACCCAAATTCTTCACAATTGTAACTCTCAGATTCACTATAATCAGCAGACCTTTAAGAGAAAAAAAAGCCTCAAACTGCAGTCAAAATCGAGCAGTCTATTAAAAAGGCAACTGCTACTAAAGCTCCAAATCCTAATAAAAGATCAAAGCGTAAGCAATCAGAAGAAGTAAAAAGGGACTCAGAAACTGCTGCTGAAGAAGTAATAAAGCCTCAAAAGAAGAGGAACTAAAAAAAGAGAAATAAAAAAAACAACTTAGCAGGGGAGTGTGTAATGGAGCATGATAAGCTAGAAGAAACTAAAGAAGTTAAAGATATCTCTCATATTCAATTTGAGGCGCCTTAATCCTTTTAAAATATAGTAATTGATAATTCCAACTAGGCAGTTGCATAAGAAGAACGAGATCCCAAAAAACTTTATTATAATTAGATTAACTTTTTAAAACTAGCATAAGAGAAGAAAGCAGCTAATCAGAAGAAAAAGAATTTTTAAAATCGGTTTGAAAAATGTCTAAACGATCTCAAAGCGCTTAAATAGCAACAATTTTCTCAAGAACCCCTGCAACCCAGATTTGCCTATTACTACACAGATGAAATTTGTACAATAAAAAGCTCAAAATAGGAATATGAAAAAGGCCCAGAAAATTACGATTTATACGTAAAAAACTTAAGAAACTATGAACTTTAGGAATAGATCAAGGAGTGGGCTAATGAAGACTAGATTTTCGTTAATAAAATCAAGATTGATAAGAATCTAATGAGAAAGTAGGAAAATTTCAGAGATATTCTTGTAAAAAGACAGCAGAGACTTCTGGGGAATGAACAATTAGAACAAAAGATACTAGGCTTAAGTAAAGTATAATAAAATTCATAAAAAGACATTGCTGATTAACATTGAAATGGTAGAATTTAAAAATTATAACTTTTATAAGAAATTAGAATGTTTTAAATTGCAAAATATTAAAATCCTTGTATAATCAATTAAATAATGATCATATAATCATCATCTTATGTTTCATTTATATTTTAAGCTAATTTTAAAAATTAAATTTTAAATCTTTTCCTAATTATATTTAGTATTTTAGTAAATTTATATATATAGCTTATAAACAGATTAATTATCACAAAATACTTCATCTTCTCTAAAAATGTTTATTAAAATATACTCTTATAATTAAATTTAATTATATTCATTAATTTTTTTAAATATCCTTGATTCAATTAAAATTGATTAATAAATACAACCCCAAAATAAACCAGCGGAAAAATCAAATTAAATATAGAAGAAGAGATAGAAAATGACTACAGCAAGTGAATTATCAATTCAAAGTATTTTAAGATATTTAACCATATTTTTTAAAAGTAAGATCCAAATCCCTCAAGAGACATAAGAGAAACCAGACAAGAAGCCGCATGTAAAACATACGAGCAAGACTTCAGGAAAGTCTTTGCCAATTCATGAGAATCTCAAAAAATAAGAAGACAAGATAACTTCAATGATAAATAATGATATATTTTCAAGAAACTTGGAAGGGGAGGCCTTGCCTATCTAAATGGTGGGTCAAAACTTTAATGATAACGTAGTCCAAAAAGATGTGCAAAGTTCAAATCAGGAATAGCAATTTTAAAATATTCAGATAAAAAATACTAAAATGCCTTCATAAAAGACAACCTAAGTCCTTTCATTCAATCCAAACGACAATAGACTTATAGTAAAAACTGAAGAAAAATTATCATTATTTTTTTCTATATATCAGATGTGCCAGTCTCAATGTTAGTTTAATAAGAACTTAGCCAAGCAATGCCTTCTACAAATTAGATGTAATATGAAAATTCACAATAAAACATATCGAGTTCTTTCCCTTTTAATACTTCGTACAATATGCCATGTTAAATGAGTAGTGGCTAGAATTCTTAAGAAAGGCCCTCATAATAATAGCAAAGATCTGCAAGTAATTATAAATAATCATTTAATTATGGTCCAACCTTAATTTATAATCACTTTATTACATCTGATTAGTAAAAATTGCTTAAAACACCATTTAGCGCTAGTTAAATTGGATCTGTAGGGGGGTTAGAGAGTGGGACAATCCAACCAACTATTCCAAAAGGCTTCTCTTCATAATCTTCTCAAATTTACTGTATTGACAACACTATTGAAAAAGGAGAGATCCTAGCTGTAGACTAGCACTCACACAACTTCTCTTCCGACAGAGCCATTTCAGATAAGCATAGCTTCACTCAACCAACTGCCAATATCATACCACCTTAAAAGATGATATCAGGCTAGAATAAATTGGGGAAATCTCATAGCAGTAACAACCCTCAGTTTCAAACCTAGCAGTCTTAATAAATGTAGTAGTAGTAGTCTATGTAATAATAACAGGCAGAGGACACATCAAGAAGCAACCTAAATCCTACACATACATATAACAGTCATAACTTCACGGATGATGAAGCTACTCAAAAAGCCTATAATGTGTATATTCAATAGCAAAATATGATCTTTGGTAGCAATTAAAACTAGATGAATAGAGAAAGTTCAAGGGAAAACAGTGCAGAAACATAAAAAATAGCTTAAAACTATGTTAATATGAATCTTACAGGGCGAACAGGAGCCAAAATTTAATCTAATGATTATGATGATGATAATTAAAAGCTTATAAATATTGTTATTTTTTAATTGTTAACTGTTATAGAAATTTTTAGGGAATAGTTTTTCTAAATGGTCTATAAAGAAATTGTTAATTTATTTAAAAAAAGGTGTTGTAAATAAAACCACATTAAGGTTTAATATCATTGATAAGAGAAAAATATTTTTGCCTATAAAATTCTAAAAAAAGTGTATAAATTTTCAATGAATCACAATTAATTATGTTTTCATTCGAATTCAACTATTAATAGCCAAAAAATCCCAACCAAACTCCCTTTAATATAAGAAAAGTTAAATCTCAAAAGTATATAATAAGGTATTGAATAGTATTCACAATAATTTATCATTATAAGACTATGTCTTTCATATATATAATATTTTATATTAGCATGGGCGCAGAAGAATCTATATCTACTCTCCAAAATAAAAATCAATCCTCTCTAGAGTAAGTACCCATTCCTTCCCAAAAGGACGAGCCTTAACAATAACAATCCTACAAATAACACAGTATTATTCAACAAACGAAAAGCAAGTTGGCTGAGAGGTAGCTGCCTTCACCACAGATATCTCAATACAACCCACAAAATTCATAGTAACAGCACGAGCATTAATAAGCTCAACAGTAATAACATAGATTGGCTTAGTAGTTGTTCTGTTAGCAGTAAACTCCATCGAATTAGCAATTACTGTAGTACCCACAGCAATATTCAGGTGACGTTAAAGGATAAGAACAGTTGTAAACCTAGCATCCTCCTGCGATTGTTTAACAATAAAATCATGAGAGTTAAGTACAAAATGCGACTTAGTAGTAATAGCATAATTCACAGCATATGTAGTAGTAAACTTAAAATTAACAAGCAAGTGGTTAGGGAAATAATGGGCAGTTCTTAATGCCCTTCCCAGTTCTCTCATAGTATCCTTAAAGCTAGATTGGTAGTGGTGGCAGCTTGACAAACTTATAGTAACCCAGTTCAAATAGCCAATAATAGTAAAATTCTTAGCAGTAAATGTAATGATTTAATTAATCAATAGTTATCTGTAGAATTTCCCAATTTAAAGTTACTATTATTTTTGTGATTTTCTTTTGTGCTATAAAAATTAGTTTATTTTACATAAATGTAGCCAAATATGCAAGGATTCTCGGGTTACTATACAAAATATTAGATTCAACAGCAATAACAAGCTTGAATTTATTATAATATTATTTAATATTCATTTAAATGCTATTAATTACATTTAAGCCTACCTTTAACAACAATAAAACCTAGAAATGTAACAATAATCACAGTATTAGCAGCAGTAATTCAAGAACAGTAATAAATAGGATGTAAGATAAAATGATTCAAACGAGTTGAATTGTGGGCCTAGCCATTAATAAAATGCTCAATAGAATTAAAATTTCAATTCGTAAATTGACGCATAAAATAAAGCCAGATCAAAGAATGATGAAATGTATATTTAATACAGGTATTATCTTTTTATAATAGTTAGATATTTTTTAAATCGAAACAATATCATGTAGATATATATTTATAGTACAAATGTTAATGGGATCTCCACAGAGTCTTTCTCTTGAAAATTTGAACTCAAACTCAGTGTCAAATGACTCATCGAGTAGCAATCTTATAAACTAATTCGGCAGTAATTCTCCTTAAGTGGGTCAACTCAATTTGTCTAAGAACTAATCTAATAGTCTAGTGTCTTCACTTAATCAATATTTTATGTTTAAAAGTACAATAAAGAATGTAAACAATTCTTAATATTATGAAATCAAGGGATTGATAGTAAAAATGGAGATTCGATGAAAAATGATCCCTACTAAAATTATTCATCACAGCCAGCAAATGCACTATGATAAAATAAATTATTTATACTATATATGGCAATTAAAAGTACAAAACATTTGAACATCATTCTATATTGTTTTATAGCCCTATTAGAGGAACATGCAAACAGATAATTCTGACAAAAATTCTAAAATAATTCAAATAAATTAGCAGCCATCTCATGGCAGTTAATATACACAACAGTAGAAATTTGCCAATTAAAAGCAATATGGAATTGGGTAATATTAATTAAATACTCAAATATCATTTTTATATGGAATTTCACATATATATATTCTTCAATTGTAATTAGCAATAAGAGTAGTCTAGTTCTAATAAATAGTAATAGTCTAATTAATCACTGTAGTAGCATGTTATGCAAGGACCTAATCCATACTCAGTTTATCATTTACATAGCCAAAGATCAGCTGAAAGCAATTAGAATTCAAGATTATCAAAAAAATTATTCTTTCATAAAAATTGTTATCAAATAAAAAAATATTGTAATTTTTTTTGGGTGGGAAATTTTATGCACATAAAATATTTGTAAACAACCTTTATAAATTTCTAATAAATTTCAATCTTAACATAATCTGTCATTAATTGTTAGATGATAGATTAATCATTCATTCAGACTTTTAAATATATTATTAGTAATTGTTATCTATGTTTTATATTATTATATGTGGTTATATAACACAAGTTGAAATATTACTCTAGTAATAATTGGAAACTTTGATTAAAATCATAAATAAGAAAAAAAATATAGAAAAGTTAGGGTTGCTAAGAAATTCCCCCCCCCCCTTATTACTTAATTCAGAAAGTCAAACTTAAAAATCTTAGAAACAATACTAAAAGCAACAAATGATTGACCAATAGCAATAGTAGTAGTAGTAGTTACACAAATCTCAACTTAAAAATAAAAACCATAGCTTACCTTTAGAGATTTAACACCAACAATAACAAAATTTTCTAAATAATTATAATTAACAAGTTCATATAATATTTCATTCATTGATGTTTAATTATTTTTGAAAAATTAGTAGTAATGGCAAGCACAATAATTGAATACTAATTCTGAATTAGTAAAAATTTTACTTTTAATTTAGTTTTTATAGAAAATAGCAAATATTTTACTAATTATAATTAAATAATCAGATTTAATATGTAATGAATTTAAAGATATTCAATTATAATTTTTAATTAATTAAAAGGCTTCTTTATATTTTTTACTTAATTTTTGTGCCTTAATATAAGTCTTTTGAAAATTAATCTTAAATTATAAAAGTTACAAATTAAGTCTAACATATTAAAAAACTAGGTCGTATTCTGTCCAAAGATTTAACTCTATAGACTAACAAATAAAAATTTATTTTATTTACCTAATTTCTTTTTACTGCAAATAGTATTTGAGGAAATTTAACTCACCAAATATAAGTTTTATATTAAGGTTTTAAGCAAGCACTAAATACATACCTTTAATTTATTTCGAAATATAGATTTTTAGATTTATACTTGCTAATTTATTATATTAATATATTTCAATTCAGAAAAATATTTCTCAACATTTTTGTACTTTTAAAAAATCCAAGTTTATTATAAACATTAAAATTAGAAAGTAGAGTCCAGAGTTTTCATTCTTACTGCCATCATTAATAAAAGTTTTATTGAAAGAATGTTTTTATTTTAAGGTAGATTTATATTTTGGCTAATTAAGTTCTATAATCTCCTAATTATCATATCGTTTTCTAAAATAATAGGAATCAAGTACCTCAATAAACTAGCTAGATAAATAAAATTCCTCAACAAATAACATTTAACAAGCATTTATAAAATTCTATAGATTAAATTCAAAATGTGATAAATTACAATATGAATATAAACTTTATTTTTGTTAATTAAAGCACCAAATATTTCACATCGTCTCATAAAAATTCATTAATCACAGTCAATGCAGAATTTGGCTTAAAATGGCTCTGGAGGTCTTCTTGGAGGAATGCTAGATTTTGAAATTCCCTCCGTTGATGTTGTAGCAGCAGGAAGTTAAAACTTAAGTGGAGCTCCTTTGTCATTAAAGAATAAATTATAAATAACTATAAGGTATATTTATTTAAACTCGCCATTTTATCAAATAAAGTTCATTTAGAAATAAACAATAAGTAAATTGCACACTCCATACATGCCAATGAATTAGCAATCATCGAGAGAAAATTTATTCTTTTTTAATTAGAGTAATCAGTCTTAATAGGCAAATAGCCCATTTTTAGGGGGTGTGATTGGTGATATCAAGTCAAATAATTTCAAAAATATATTCTTATTAAGTATAAAAAATTGGTGATATTTTTTAAATAAAATTAAAATAACGATTTCTTGATTGGATCAGATTTAGGAGACTAATAAGACTAAAATAATGATTTTTGATTTAATAAATAATTTAAATTTATCCATAACAATTTTGAATGATAACTAGCCATTTTCTCTAAATTCAATTATTAATATCAAATTTATACTGTGAAATAAAATTGTATTATGTTATTATCATATTGATATGCTTACTTGAATAATAACAATTTAAAAATGATCATATAAATATATCAATACTTTTTCATATTTTAGGTCTTGATACATCTTTCTCATGAAATGAAGCTGAGGGCTGTCTCCCGTTTTATTAAAAATTTGTTTGAAAGTTTAAATTATTCTAACTAGAAGTGAAAAATATTGCGTAAAGTCATAACTAATAGTAAATAATTTAATGATTTTTATTAAAAATACTCTATTTATTGAATTTTTTTTATTTGAAAAATACTTAATACTTCCTTCTTTTAAATAACGCATCGTTTTAAATGTTATATTAAGATCTATTTTTAGTATTGTTTAATAAATTAATTTTAAGAAAGTTAAATCTATTTTTTGATAAATATATCTCAAATTAAAAATTTATTGTAAATTTATAATATTTTAAGTGAGGATTTTTCTGAAAGAAGTTCTTTAAGGAGATTAATTAGCTGACATATCATGAGCATTACTATAATTACTGTAAGAATTTTATGTATTATCAAACTCATTAAATATTTTAAATTAAAAATAATTAATTTATATCATCGTCTGAAGGGACGAAAATGTCGGTGCTTATATTTTATTAAGTTAAATTATTTAGTGAATTGTCTTATTAATTATTGCTAACAACATTTTGATTCATTTATTGTTAATGTTTAAATGGGGAGGAAAATTTAGCAAACACATTAAAGAAGACTAAAAATTTGAAACAGTTCCAGAATTTTTATAAAATAGAATTTGTTTAATTTTTTTAATTGCAGTAGGAAATTCACTATTTTTTATACAGAGTTTGTTTTATAATTGTGAAAATTATTCAAATTTTATTTTTAATATATTTTTCTTTTCATGTCATCTATCCTAATTCTGTAAATAAACAGGAATAAGTGGCGAAATAATTTCTCTAACTAGAATATTTTTATTATATAATTAAAACTGATAATATTATTAAATAGTTGCTAACTATCCCCTTTTATTATTTCGATTCTTAATCGTCATCGTCAGAACCATAAAATATTTCAGTTTTATAATTTCCATTCAGATTCTATTATGTCCCTATTGTAGCATCTAATATTTTTATAAACATTATTATATAATTATAAATAATTTAAAATGATTTTTTAAATTCATCCAAACAGAAGGAATCTTCAAATTATATTGGGTTTTTAGATTTCATTGGAGTAGGTGGAGCGACATACTTTTTAACTTTCTATAATGCTTATTGTCTTTTGTACTCCCTAAGTTTCTATTAAATTTTATAGTTGAGTTTCCTAATCCACACTTTAATATTGAATAGCAAATTCTTGGTGCTTAAAATAATCAATTATAATCTATTTTTAATTAAAAATTAAACATATAATTGGAGAAAAAATTATTTTAATTGTTCAGAAAACTTGAGATATTAAAATTCTAAAATTAATACATGATTTTTTTAATTCTTAAAATTTGAATAATGAGTAGGAGAATATTCATACCAAGATTGAGGATAGTTACATAAATAAGCACCTACCCACAAACCCATTTAATATCATAGTCTATTATAATGTCAGAAAATAGCATAAACAGGTATAAACTCACTATCACTATATTATTTTTAAGTTGATTGATACTTAAAAGATTTTTTAATTGGTAATTTATTAAACCCATCTTTTAAATCAAGTAATGTATTATTATTATATTTATAATAGCAGGCATATTTCATTAAAAAACTTCAATGTAATTGCTATTTTTATCTTGCAAGGGTTTGACACCCAGATAATAAGTAAGTAAGAGCAGAGATATTAGTAATAAAGCAATTACTTATATCCCTGAATATTCTGAACCATATATCATTCTAAATTTAATGAAATTAAAAGCTAAAATTTAAGTATATGATTTATTTAAGACTAATTTAATACATTTTATGCTTTAATTAAAATTTAATTTAGTATATATATTTATATCATGATCACAGAAAATAAAAGCCTTCTGAATACAAAGAAGCTGTTCACTAAAACGCTTAGCATACTATCATCTCGAAGCCCTTCATAGAGTGAATTGAATTTCTTCTCAAAATTTTCTTGTTTAAGCATCTTTCGTTTTCTTAGTAAAAAAAACGTAATGGCAGGTGGAAAAATAAATATTATCCCTGTTATTACAATTGTGGAATAGTTGTTCCATGCATCAAGCCTCGTCTCAAAATTCATCTATAGTAATAAGAATAGGTTTAGAAAATTCTGTAATTCCTGAATAATTAAACAGAAAATAAACACTTCTCTACTTACATATTAAAGGTTTACTAAGGAACAGAGTGAGAGTTCAAGGTAACCCTCTAAAATAAACCTCAGGAAAAAATTCATATAAAATTTGCTCAGCAACCATTCATGTAACTTTTTCAATCTAAATATATAATCGGTGTTTAAGATTGAGTGTTCTTACCTTGCAGATATATAGCTTAATATTTTGAAGAAAATTAGAAGTACTATGATGTAAAGCTTTATCACTAAAAGTAGGGAGAGTGTACCCAAGTTATCTATCACCTGCATTTAATAAAACTTCGCAAATTTATTATTTTATTCTGTATAAATACTACTATAAATCCCAAAGAAATAAAAAGACATATTTTAAAATTTGATATTGACGAATATCCCAACCCACTGAAATTTTCGGTATATGGCTATTTACTAGGATCCTCTTCATCACTGGTTCCTCCAATCACATAAGCAAACATAGATTCCGTGGGTAAAACATCCATGTTTGACAGTGATATAGTATAAGCGTAAAAGAGCTGAACATTCACTGGATTATTCATGTTTATTAATGGTAAATGCGAGATCATTTGGAATGAGTTTACCAGTCCCCAGAGATATTGAAATGACGTTGAACTATAAGGAATTATGAAATAAGCTAGGGATTTTAATTTATAAAATTAAAAAAGTTAAGGGTCTTTAATTTATAAATCTTTAATCTTACACTAAAATTGATATGGCAAAATTACCAAACATAGCTCCTTAAGCACTGATAGATATAATACTAGTCATAATTGCCAGTTAATCTGCATTAGCTAAGAAAAATTCAAGTTTAATGTTTAGTTTATATTACATGCATCAATTTATTGGGGGATGGCCTTTGTTATAGTATAGTTAAATGGTAAAATGTATTTCACCTAGCGATCTGGCAATAAATGCGGTTTCAAAAATTTGACTTCAATATATATATATTATATTATATATATATATATATATATATATATATTATATATATATAATTATATATTTATATATATATTTTTAATTATTATAATTGGAATTATATTACATTCCCACATAGTATAATATTTTAATAAGAAAATATAATCTTTGTCCTATATTTGTAAAAAGTAAACTAGTAAAATATGTATTTTACCGATCCAACCGATATCTTCTTAATATCTTTAAATTATAGCTGAATTTTCATATATTAGTCGTCTATACTAATGACGCTATAATTAGTTTCCTCATATTTATAGGAATTAGCGTATTTCACTCTTATCAACATTTTATATTCTAAATTAGAATTATTACGAGTTTATATCATAAGGTAGAATTTGCGAAAGCCTAGTGAAATTTAGAATAAATTACGAATTTTAATATACTTAAGTCATAAAGCGATCTCTATTTTGAGCTTATATAAATTTTTGCTCATCATATTCTTCTCCAGCATGCTTACTTCTGATTCTTGCAAGATATTCCCCTCTGGTTCCTGATGTAGTTGCCTCCAAGTTCCTCTGTACTTTTAGTGATTTCTCTTAAAATTTGCCACTTCTCGATTTGAGAACCATCTTGGACTAGGAGAGACTCCATTATGCTTAGTGCAATTTTAATAAATTTGGAGATATTTAAATTTAAAATATGCATAATATAACTCTTTAAGTTTTAATGGACTTTGATTAATGTTTGTGCTAATAGTTGTTATATATAGAGAATTTTTTATAGAGATGTCTTAATTAATTTGAAGATGATATTTAATAATTAAGACTGTGCATATTTTAAATTTAAATATCTCCAAATTTATTAAAATTGCACTAAGCATAATGGAGTCTCTCCTAGTCCAAGATGGTTCTCAAATCGAGAAGTGGCCAAGTTTTAAGAGAAATCACTAAAAGTACAGAGGAACTTGGAGGCAACTACATCAGGAACCAGAGGGGAATATCTTGCAAGAATCAGAAGTAAGCATGCTGGAGAAGAATATGATGAGCAAAAATTTATATAAGCTCAAAATAGAGATCGCTCTTTGACTTAAGTATATTAAAATCAGTAATTTATTCTAAATTTCACTAGGCTTTCACAAATACTACCTTAATTATGAGATTATGGATAAACATAATGGATTAATTAAGGTTGGTAATATTTATGTTTTTTGCTAAATTCATGCTGAATTTCATCCACATTGTTCCAGTTGAATTTATGAGGGTTGTTTAGCTTAAATTCTTTATAATTAAGAGATATAAAAATCTGATAAAACAAATATAAATGCATTTCTTACAACATCTTAACTAAATAATTTATTTAGTATTTATGTGAAAAAAATAAAACAATAATTGTTTAAAATTTAATTTATTAATTATTTTGCCTAATATAAAAAATAGGGCACTAATTTATTCTTTGTATATAAGCAGTCAATTTTTGGCTGTCATTTTAAAATAAATTATATTAAAACTATAAAGAATTATTAATACTTTTATATTTTAATTATTTCTCTTCCACATATCTTCCTCGTTATCTCTAAAATAATCTAAATTTAAGAAATAAATAAGATAAACAGATAATTAATAAAATAATGTTATAGTTATTGCTATATGAATTTTATGATTAAAAGCCATATGATATGTTTAACCGAATGGATATTATAATTAAATGATATTATTAATTTCACGAAAATTCTTAAGAAAAATCAATCAAAGATATTTTTAAAAAAAGTCATTTGTTTTTGCTTTTTATAATTAATGAAATTTAAAAAAGCTTAGTTAATAAAATCATGTCAAATTTCAAATAAAATGCATTTTCAACTGTTAATAAGAGTAATTATGATAAATTTCGAATATAATTTACAGAATTTATTGTATTTATTTTATAATGAGTTATGATCCAATAGTTGGTAACACTCTCAGTGTAAAGTAATAAGAAGCATTATATTAATAAAATTGGAATTATTTAATTGATGTAGTATTATTTAAAATATGATTAGCAGATTTGGGATTATCCTAGTTATCATCACTCAAAACTACTTTAATATTGTAAGTATTAACATGCTCAATTAATGGATAAAATGTTAGTCCATTTTAACTTTCCTCTGTGAAAATAATCGCCTCTCCTAAGTCATAAGTTATGTTATAGCCATCGAATTGATATAAAAATATGGGGGGGGAAGTTTCCTGCACTCGAGGAAGTTTCCTGCACTTTTTTTTATTTATGTAAAATTTAATAAATTTTACATAAATTATAAAAATGTAACATTTTTATGACCCTTTAATATTTCAGGGATGCTTATACATCATTTAAGTAGTTCGAGAAAATATAGTCTAGCATTATATAAGTATGTAATGAACAAGGTAAATTGAATCAGAATTTCTATAAGAATTGGATACAATATTTGGAATTTCTATGAGTACAGAGAAGAAATGTAATGATTTAGAGACATAAACCTTAAAATATCAGATGAAATATGTCAGAGTTGTTGAAATCTTAAGAGAAATATCGAATAATTAATCAATTAATTAACTATAATTTTAACAATGAAATTAGTTCGAAAGTGGTTAAAGTTGTTATAAATATAATTTTAATAATAAAAAAAAATTTTTCAAAAAAGTGCAGGAAACTTCCCTAAAATTTTTTTTTATCATAAACCGGTGCAGGAAACTTCCCCCCCAAAAATATAATGCAAAAAGAAATAAAATTGGTTGTCTTATATAAGGGGAAGAGGGTAGTACTCGGTGGTCATTGCTATCATTTCTTTGGATGAAAGTGGCATCAAGAACATTGGAGGGGAGTTCACTCTTCCTTCAAGTTTAAACTACAATTTATTTTATTTAATATTCTTTTTAAACCAAATCCTGACTATCTAGTATGCTGATGTGTAGTTCTCCCCTATTATATGCAGTGTATACAAATAAATATTATTTATTTGTCTTTTTGCCGTTTTAATTCAAGATAGTTTTTATTGAATTTTCTTATTATATTCCAACTTTTTATAATACAAATCGATTAAATCATTAGGCAGTTTGTTGGTGTCAACATGCAGGATAAGTTTAGTCACTCCCTTATTTTATTCCTAGTAATTCTCAATCCTGACCCAATCTTTGTAAACATTATAGTCTTAGAGACCTAATTAATCCCCAATCACACTTTTCTTATCTATATAGTGCTCTATTTTACACCCAAAATTCATGTTATCTTTGAACAATGGAATTTCTATTTGTTATCATATTATTATAGCATTTTAATATATTAATTTTAATATTTTCATATAAAATTAGCTTCTGATTTTATATAATTGAACTTTAAATATTAAAAATTTTAAGATTAATAGTATTTTAAAATAATATTAAAATACTATTTGTTTCTGTCCAGATTTATAGTAGTACAGAAGATTTAATTGAGCATTTGGTATTATCGTTGCTAATTCACATTTATTTTTAATCTATAAAGTTTACTATATTATAATATATTTTACCAGATTATTTGAAACATATATTATAATTTTGTAAAGTGTAAGACTGAGCAGCTAAGATAAATGGATAATATGTAGTGAGATAATTTACCAAAGTTTTTCATAAATTAATATAATAATAAATTATGAAATTTTATGTTATTTATTATTCAAAGCTCTGGAATAATCCTTTATATCATCAACTAATTAGAAAATATAATTAGGAATATATAAAGTAATTGAGAGTTTAACTTAAAAAAACAAATCATTAAATTGATTGATGTTGGGCTATTTTCAAAATAATGCCTGTTTTTAGATGAAAAATAATTATTTCATTTTTTTAATTAATAATTCAAAATTAATTCTAAAAAACAATATAATAGGATATAAATGTTTTTTATTTTTGTCAGATGATAAACAAAAATTTTCAAATAAATTTTAAAATAAGGTCCATTGATAATGAAATTTAGATTGCTTTACATTTTAAAAATAAAATAAAAGAGAACTATAAAATAAACTAAATATAATATTAGCTTATGAATTTTACATAATAACTCCGTATTTGATTATTCTATCAATATTTCTAAATTTAAATTAACATAATACATTTTATTAACTTGAGGGGTGAAGCTAAAACCCCATAGATCAATTAATAAGCGATAATTGGAGTTAAGAACAATTAGATTTAAAATTAATTATAATTGGCTAATAATATAAATAATTAGGCTAAAATCTAATATACTCACTCTGATTGGATTACTTTATAAGGACAATTAATCGAGCCATTAGTTTTAATAATTAGCCCAAACATTAAAATTATACGCCAATAACAATTAAATCTTAATTTAATTGTTCTTAACCACAATTCTCATGTCTTAATTGATCAATGGGGTTTTATATGTAACTCCATAAGTGACTTGAGTTGTCATTGTCGATAAATTTTGTCATCCCCATATACTTTAATTATCCCAATTATTTTTGATTTTTCACTATAATTTAATTATATTTATAAATATATATTATTATTAAAACAATTTGTTCCGTTATATTGCTGAATTTAAATGTTTTTATCGGGGACAGTGCAATTGAAAGTAGTTCTATAGTAACTTTATTAATTAAAAATTAAATTATATTTTAATAGTGAATATTTTAAATAATTGTTAATAACTGACATTAAAAGCGCACAAGATATCGTTGTAACATATTTGGATTGGACTCTTTATTGTTGGAGAAATTGTTTCATAATATGTGAATATAAATATATATTGGATAAGAAAAAGAAATTATGAAATAAATTATTAAAAAATATAATGAATTTTTCTTACAATTTTAAAGATATTTAAATTCTAAAATTACCCAAATAAGTTTTTGCTATAGTCTATAATTCATAATAATTTTTGAAAATATTTGGTCATATAGATATTTATATTTTATTTCAAATTTTTTCATTTATATCGAATATTACTATTTCTTAAATGTAATTGACAAATTTCACTCTGTGAGAGATGTCATGATAAATTAAATATTATAAGAATATTTAGATTAAAACACTAATTGTTTATCATTTTAAATTTTATCATTCAATAGAATATATAAAAATTAGGATTGTTTCAATGAATAAATTTTTGCCATTACAAGCTTATTAAATAAATATATAAAAATTAGTTTTAATACAATTAAAGTTTAATAATTTTATTTTCTTTGAATTTTATATTTAAAATCTGGCAAATATGCATCGTTTTAAATATTTTTTGGTCGAATATTAGATTCATGGAACAATTCCTATGAAATATTAAACTGTATGTAAATTCTTGTTTTTACAAATAAATTTGTCCAATTCACATGTTTCTAAGATTTTATACTCCCCAATAATGAATTATAAAAATTATATTTATTGTCATAAAATTACTTTAAGTTTTTATCTATCTCTCTATCTATAATATGATAAATTAAAGGTTAAAAATAAGTTATCCATCAAAAGGATTTTAAATTATTTTTTAACTTTTCAATTAAAATAGTGGTATTAAAATTGAATTAAACATTTTAGTTTAAAATAAAATTCTGTTATAAATATGATTTTTTTAATAATTTTTATAATAAAAAGCTCTATCTTTTTGATAAAAATTCATTGCATCATTCAAAACCCCAAAACCCCTTAATGAGGTTTATAAGTGCTTTGATTTGTAGGGAATTTGTTAGGGGTTGGTGTTATTTATTAAATGCAAAATAAAAATAGCAAGCTTTTGGAGTCTATTTATGATGAAGATTATATAGATTTAGCGTTTAAACTGCGATATGGATGTGATATATACAGTGAATAAGTCAAACCTGTACTTAATTATAAGTCAATTGCACTGCTCTTAAAGAGAAGTCCTTCAACAGTTCGCTCCCACTGCCTTGTAGCTGTATAACTAAAGCATTAATAGCTGAATTCAATGCCTTAGAGGAAGTCAAAGTTTCAATAGAAGCATATTGACTATCTTATTAATGAAAAAACTTTGAAGTATTGGGCTCACTTCTCTCTTGACCAACGAGCTATTATGTTTCCCCGCTAGTTCCCTGAGTTGAAGATCTCTGCATAGTCTGTTTCTAACATTTATAAGCGAAATGGTATCTCTTACAAAGGTGTGAATCGTATCAAGAGAGTGATTGATTTCACTCTGCCATTTTACAACAACAACTTAAATTATATTTATAATTAAATGCAGAGAGTCTAATAGAATAATATTAAGTTTATACATGCTGACGAGGCTGTTTTTACCTTCAACACTTTCATCTAGAAGTCTTGGTGTAAGAGGCCTAGTAATATAGAAGTATATGACTAGAAAGTCAAGGTATAAACGATGGCAATTCTTGGAGAATTAGTGAAGATACTAGTTAGAAACTTATGTTATTCATCCTCGCTCTATTAAGACAGAGCAGTATATTAAGTTCTTATAGCAGCTGAGAGAGAAGTACTTTAATAAGAGATTATACTGTTTGTTGATAATCTTTCTGTTCATAAGACTAAAGATACAAGGAAGAGTTATGAACAACTTAGAATAACGCCAGTGTTCAACGTACCTTACAGTCCATAGTTTAATGGAATTGAGTTCTACTGGGGATATTAAAAGGCCATTACAAGAAGCTGCTGCTCTACCACTTGATGCATGACCTACCTATTGATACAGTTGACTTTATTAAAAGCTCAGCGAAGAGAGTTGATAATTTATTGGCTTAAAAGTGTGCGAAATAAGGTAGAGTGAATGTATATAAATAAGTTTTAGAGTTAAGTTAATGAATATATAAGTCACATTTAGAATTCTTTAGAGGGAGCTGGCTTCTCTTTCTTGCTTCCCTCCTCCTAAGTTTCTTCTCTTGCTGCCAGCTCCTGCATCTATGTTCATCGACTCTGGAGGCTAAATATTTGAATAACATACTTCGTCTGCGACTTTCTCTCTCTGTGAAGCTTGCTCTATTCCTTCATCAAAAAGATGCCAGTACCAGAATTTTCTAAAGAGTTAAGCTACAAGTCTTACTTGAAATATAAGGGTGCTTCTGCAGCTCTGAAAGCCAGCTCTCACTTATCTTGATCCCTTGTTTGTCCTATTTCTGAAGAGATGCTGTACCTTTTCTTATGAGATTCTTGAATAATTTCTTTCAAGTAATCACCTTTTATTGTTGCAAGTATGCCAAAGAAGTAGTTTCTTTCAGGTAGTTTATTTGACAACTGCTTCTTTGTAGGCAGGTACAGGGAAATCTCTGGGTCATTCATTGCATTATCATATAAATTAGTCACAGAGATTTCTGGATAGTTTGGGATCTCTGCAAACTTTACATCTTAAGTTTTTAATGCTTTCTTCTCTTCGCAGAGTATGGCTCTTAAAAATGAAATTTTAGTACCTTCCATCGTTGGGAGAAACAAACCAACTGCATAATCAAGATTAGTTACTATGAGTTCATTACCTTGCTGCACTAGGTAGCGTTGCAAATCCTCCTTGCTTCTAAATCTTTGAATCAATTCTTGTGCTTGCACTCTTTTCATTGCATCATTC
>ARYC01019237.1:0-14802 GCA_000711775.1 Oxytricha trifallax | reverse complement strand
AGTTAATGCAATATAGATACTCACCCTGTCCAAGTTCCTGCTTTTATAATAAGCGTTAAAGAGGAGGAAACTCCCGTCATCACTGAGGAGAACTTCGCTAAGGTTCAGGAAATTTACCAAATTCGCAAGACCTTGAACTCTGTTGCAGTGCAGGTTAATCCCAGCAACTTTGATCTTGCAACTCAAACTGAAAGCAAGGATGTAAAGGCCCTTAATGATGTCTCTTTCAACTCTGACACAATAGTCAATCCTACCGAAGCAACGATTCAAGAAGAGATCAAAGTCCAAACCATCTATGACTGCTGGAATGATCCTGACAGGCTTGAAAAGCAGGAGTATATTGATAAGAAAATGCGGCACCAGTGGCAGAAAGCTGAGAAAGATGGATTGAGGACTCCTAAATTCAAAGGCGTAAGGGCTGTAAGGCTCGATGAAGCTGTACCAGCAACTAGGTATACTGCATCAGAAGAAGACAAGAAGTAAATGCAAGGATTTTATGAACAGTACCAAGTTAAGGTTCAGGAATTTATAAGTAAAAATTAGGAAGTCAATTACTCCAACTTGAGAACTCCCAAATCAAAGTCGGTTACCAGGAGTCAAAAGAAATAAGACCTTATGATGGTAGAGGCTAACTAAATGTTCCTTCTGCCCCAGCCTATCTTTGATCCTTTGGAAGTTGCCAAGCTAATCAACATCCTATTGGGAGAGGACAACGATCCTGACATCCTTCTTTGCGAGATTGATTCTTACTTCTCTTAAGCTACATTTTTCTCAACTTGGTGTAACAAACATCAACCTTCACTTTCATAAACTCTAAACCTATTCACTCCCTCTTACATGAACTGGTCAACGAGTTCATGGGCTAAGCTATGCTAAGTAACAATCCCTGGTTAGGTGCCTATCTCTCAAGGATCGATATCATTCACAAGACCACCAAGATCATTGAGCTTAGAGACTCCAACAATTGCTTCGCCACTCACTTTTGTTGTTTTAAAATTGAGATTGATTCTTCAAAGGCTAAAGAACTTATTCAAGCAATTAATCGCAGTGCCCCACTCAAGTATGTGCTGTGGGTATTGCCTCCTGATTAATGTCTGGGTAGAGGAGGGATCCATTACTTCTAGCTAATGAGCGATCATCCTGTAGAGATCATAAACCAGGACGAGCAGCAGATCAAATTCTACCTTTACTACAAGGATTCATCTTAAGACTTTGTCGACTCCAACTTCACGACTCCTGGAAGTCAGTTAGGGAAAAGGCACAGTGAAGTCCAAATGACTCCAAAGCTGCTAGGCTTGG
The DNA here is from genome assembly GCA_000711775.1 of Oxytricha trifallax. NCBI lineage: Eukaryota > Ciliophora > Spirotrichea > Sporadotrichida > Oxytrichidae > Oxytricha > Oxytricha trifallax. Next base: position 13,503 of record ARYC01019237.1, on the reverse strand, counting down.
AACTTGAGGCAGAGAATTAAGAACCGCAATAATAGCTGAGCCCAAGATCCAAAAGTCTTTTGGAAAAGGCCACTAAGGAGTTTGCACCCAAACTAGCTTACGCTATTATTAATAAGCAGGTAAACTAATAGAAGGTGAGAGATTAACTGCATAATTCTATTAATGCAAACGAGCCATTAGAATAGTTTGAGAAGCTGCTATCCTTAACCAATAAGTTGCAGTACCTCTTTACAATTAAGCAGACAATACCACTAGCCGAACTGATCAAAAACATGATAGGAAGTGACAAGCATGTTGAAAAGTTCGTTTCAGAGGCTCAGATCATAGAGGGTCTGAAGAAGTTATAAGAAGCCTTAGGAGGCTGGATATAGATCATAGAAAGTAAAAGCAAGTAAGCAGGTTTTATTAAACAAGTTTAAAAAATTAATATTGAATAGATCAAAACGTCCTTGAAACTGCATTGCAAGTATGAGCCCAAGGTAACTGAGTAAAGGTTGTCGATTTAGAAGGATAGGCTGTTTTACAATCAAGTGGATAAGTTGAGAGCCTATTGGAACCTGTCAAGGTTCGAAGGAGAGAACCTGGAAAAAATACAAAATGTTTTGAATAAAGTAGTGGCCTTACCAACGAATCAAAAGGTTACTGGGCTTAGAGTGGGCTAGGAATAACTGGAGTAGTTGCAATAATCGATAGCGAACGACGCGGTGTACAAGACTCTCAATCAAAAAGAAAAGGCCGAGTTCATTGAAGGGTCCAAGTTCTATATTCACTACTAGACTCTGAACTAGCAAATGCTGAGGGGGATCTACGGGCGACTTGATTTACTATTAAAATCTTACAAGGAAAGCTAGAACCTTAGAGCTACTATGGAGGATATGGAAAATGACATCTTTGCTATGGTTAAGAGAGAGGCTGACAAACATAACTTGTTGCTTGGAAAAAGAATAGGGAAAAGTTTTCTTACCAGATCGTTTGAGTGTTATAGGAAAACGAATAGCAACCAAGTCATAAGCGAGAGCAGCGGTCCTTGCGAAATGATTATTAAGATCTTCTGGAAAGCTCTGATTCCTGCTCAAGCTTCGGCTATTGCAATAATGGATACCAACTTCAATAAGCAAGGTAGAAACATAGTGTCTATACTAGAAACACACAACCTCTTGGGCAAGCCTGCATACTTGATGCCTAAGTATCCATACAACTTAAGGACCCTTTTAGAAGGCTTTTCACTCCATATTAAGATCAGAAGTCATTAGTGAGTTTTCATTGTGTTAGCGATTCGTTCATCGAATCAAGTATCCAGGACTGATGTCATCAACCACCCCAATACGAAAATATTCCTGATGCACCATCACGTAGAACACCAAGATACAAAGCGGAAACTCACCTGAATATTAAGCCGGAAAACATTCTGTTTGATAAGTACCACGTTCCTTACTTGACAGATTGGTTGAACAGGAATGTAGAGAGATGGAATCATTAACGAATACTCTCCTCCTGAAATTTATTAATAGAGAGATCCAGCCCTTAAATCATTTGATGATAAAGGCTTTAGATTCTTGGGGACTTGGCCTACTCCTGTTCTATATTCTTTGCAGAAGCTTACCTTACACTGTTGATGATATGTTGGCATTGAAAGATAAAAATGCTATTCTCACCGATAGACCTTTTGAGATACTGAATCCTAAGTTGGATGGTCAGTGGTTTGTCATCATTAGAAACTTGTTGACTCCTGACCCTTTGTACAGATCCTCAATTCAGTCCTTGTACATGGATCCATTCTTCAAGCATTAGAGAGACTAAGTGTAAATCGACACATTAACTCTTCACGATTACGAGAGCGACGACGAGTCAAATTCCTGAAGTCTAAAGCCCACTCGTCCAGAGAAGGAAGAGCCCTTAAATTCTTCATTCTTGACGAACAAAAATTAAACGAAAATAATTGAATAATTATAATTAACCACCATCTTATTTAATATGTATAAGTCTCCCTACTATCTAGTACCGGAATCGGTGTCCATTATAAAGGACATCTGTTTGTTTGATTAGTACTTTAATGTGTCTGTAACAAACATCATCTATTAAATCGGTTATCGATTGGTAGAAGGATAATTATTTTAGAAGTTTAATATCGTTTATGAGTATAATTCTGATCATTGTCTTAGGTCTCACTTCAACTCTAAATATTCTCTGCGGATTAAAAGAGATTTCCTCATAAAGGTGAGATGAGAAGACAAGTTGTCAAAGGATTATGAAAGTTTAAAATTATAGACAGAGAGAAAGAATAAGTTAAACAGTTAAACAAAGATAATCTAAGATAATTTCATCAAAAGTCTGGTTCGACCAAGATCTAAACTGAGTGCACTTCCTACTTCTCATTATCTTCCTTCTTCTCCTCCTCCGTTTTCTTCTCTTCCTCCTGGCTTGGACAAACCTTGTCGTCCTTGTCAAGCTTCCACATCTTGGACTCGTAGTTATCATCAGAAGTAAACAGATAGCAATTGTTGGTTATCACCCCCGCATCAATTTGTTAACTCATCACCCATTCTATTGTTGGCAAAGTGCACACCCAGTCAAGGGTGAGTATCTTCCTTGATCCTTCTTCAGGTGGCGTGGTAGTTCTTATGATCTTGAAACTTTCCATAAAGCCAAGAGTCAAGTCGATCTTACCCTTGAACTTAAAAGGGGACTTCTATATAAATGAAATGACACTGTAATCCTGGAGCATCTTTTCAAGTGTCCTTCTTTTACCTTGCAAGTATATTCGCAATTGATGCCGAGAGGTATGATCATTTCATGGCCCCTGGGTGTTTGCTTTAAGTGTTTTTCTATTGAATCATCGCTAGGGATATCATATTGCGAGAAGTCCTCTTAGCTTGTTACTCTGTCCTCTTCTTTCTTCTCTTCCTCTATTTTATCAGTTTTCGTCGCTCACTCCTGTGTGATTATCTTTGAGAAGGTAGTAATAGAGATAGTTAAGGAGAAGGAGCCCAAGATCCTCTTTATGTCAGAGTGCCGTGTGAATTAAATCTTCTAGTGGTTTACATTCCTAAGTTTGTCAAAGGTCTATTCCTCAAAATCCTCAGTGAAGTTGAAGCTGGTGTTACTACCTTCATAGTCCTAAGATGAGACCCCCCTACCTTCATCCCCAGTCTATACTTTCTTCGGGGATATTAATTCAAGATAAGTAGAAATAAGTCTATCGTTCTCTGTATCCATTTAATTTAATTTTATTAACAAAGTCACAATCAAAATCTATGTAAAGATATTGCAGGCTCAAACTCTTAGTAAAGCTGTAACTTGGTTGAGGATAAATCAACTTGCATTTAAAAATCGACTGAAATACATTTGAGAAGTTTCCTTAAGTGTAACAAACATCACTTTATATTTCTCATACTTAGTCGCTTGAATTTTTTAGATTTGTTCAATTATTCTGTGTAATAAGTCTTAAGAATCTTTTAGGAGACTTATCTGCTTTGAGCATCAGATACACCTACTGTCATTGAAATGCGAGCATGGTTTATAGATGGAAGGGCAATAGAAAATGAATAGAGTTAGTTAAAGTTGTATAAATAGTTATCGCAAGAAACATCTTAATCAAACTAAATTCAAACAAGGGCAGCATTTCAGGGGAAAGTGATCATGATGTCGATTTGCTTGACTGCATCATCTTTCTGTTCTTTCTGTTAATCCTGATCCACTGTCACTGCTTCTGAGTGAGCAACCCCTGGTTTATCAGTAAGGCCTTCAATCACTTGCTTGTACCTGTTATACTTCCACAATCTTGCATGACACTACTCAGGCTTGTAATCTAATAAGTTATATCGATTAACATCAAAATCATTTGAAAAGGTTAAGGCCTATAGTGTTGTGTTTGAGATTATAATATCCAGTGCCAACTCTGTTTTATCATCAGACCAATTGGGGTTGGTCACTAAGTAAGTTTAGAGCTTGACTCTCTCCATATACCCCACATGGATATTTACTGCCTTTGCATCTACAGTTTGCTCGTCATCCTCTCTCTCAATAATATTGTGTAAACGACCAAGGTGAATTTTGCCAGTGAGCATTTCATTGATTAAGCTGAACTGGGGGTTATCCAACTTTAACTTTACGTTTTCCTTCATACAAAAGTTGACTGTAACCTTGCGCTGACCATTTACAGTCACGATGTACTCTTCCATACTAGGGACATTAGCGAGGTGGTAGTGTTTCTTCTTAGACCAATTCCTGGTACCGATCATTAAGTGGTAAAGCTGGATGAGATTCAAGAATTTCAAGAGACCTTTTATTTACTCCTGGTCTCTACTTTTAAACCTGAATAAACTGATTTCACTGGGCTTATCTGTTACTGCCTTTTATACTTCATAAAAGTCAAAACCACCATTCGAGTCCTCATCTTTTGGCTTGGACTCTGAGTTGTACATACATTGGAGCATTTCATCTTCCAGCTCTTACATTTGGCTTTGTAAATATAAAATTATAATCTGGAATTTGAGATTAGATTAAGTGGTGATTAAAGATATTTGTAATGAATTGCCTTCCTTGATATAGCTGCAGTTATTTCTATGCTTTATATTCAGAATACTATTGCCTAGTAGTTTGAAGCCTGGAAATAAAGTAAGGGGATTCCCTCAACTTCTCTGCTCATCTTTTTATGAGTGTAACAAACATCACTTTCCCACTGACCATATCCACTCTAAAAATCTTTTTGATATTTGTCCAATTTCTCTGTTTAACCATACTTAGGGATCATTAAACATAATAAGATTGGAGTACCAAGAGCCCCTAAGCTATCAATAAATTTAGTGCTTGGTCTATTAAGAGTAGGAGCAGAGATAAACGATTAGAGTTAGTTAAAGTTGTAAAATACTTAGATGAATCAACAGTTTTAATCAGACTTAAGTTCAAACATGGTTTGCATCTTCAGGGAAAGTTACCATGATGTTTATTTTCTCAATAACATCAACTTCCTCTTCCTTTTACTCTTCCTGGTCCACTGCCATCATTTTGGAGTTATAATTCTCACTTGCGTACTTAGGAGGTTCTTCAATCTCAGTGTCGTATTTATCGTGCTTCCACAGCTTTGCATGGCAATTATTAATCGTGTATTTCATGAAATTGAAAAATTAAATTTTGAAACCATTTGATAATACCATGTTTTAAAGGGTTGTGTTTGATATTATAATATCAAGTGCTAACTCTGTTTTATCATCTGACAAATTGGGGTTGATCACTGAGTAGGTACACAACTTGATTCTCTCCATGAAGTTCACGTTGACCAAAATTTACTTCGAATTCCCAGTTGGGTCAGCAACTCCCCCCTTTAATATTTTGAGTAAGTCTGGAAGGAGAATTTTGTTAGAGGACACTCATGAGACAAGCTGTTGAACTGGGTTTATTCATCTAGTAAACATAGTACTCCTTCATCCCAAGGTTGACTGTAACCTTACGTTCTCCATTTACAGTCTCAATGTACTCTTCCATATAGGTCTCATTTGAAAGGTTGTATTTATCCTTCTCAGACAAATCACTGTTCCTCATCATTAAATGGTAAAGCTGGATGATATTCAAGAACTTCATGAGCTTCTTAATTTTGTCCTGGTCTCTACTTTTAAATCTCAGGAAGGAAACAACACTTGGCTATTAATCATCCTTTGCAAAGTGGTAAATCCTAGAAGTCAAAGTTGCCATTCTTGGTTTCATCCATTGGCTTGGACTTTGAGAAAATCAGGCAGCGGAGCATATCTGCTTACAGCTTTTTCATTTGGATTTGTAAATATAAAAATTATAATCTGGAATTTGAGAATAGTTTAAGTGGGGATTATAGATATTTCTACTGAGTTGCCTGCCTTGAAATAGCTGCAGTTATCTCTATACTTTATATTCAGAACAGGAATGCCTAGTAGTGTAACAACTGGAAATAAAGTAAGGAAGATTCCCTGAAATTCCCTACTCATCTTCTTATAACTGTAACAAACATCACTCTGAGATTTATGAGCCTGAGGCTCTTTGATTTAGTTGAAAGTGTTTCAAGAGGCCTATAGGATTAATAATAGCAGTAATACAGTTACCCTAACTTAACTCAAACCATTAATCAAACAATTCCTTTGAACTAGGGTGCAACCCTAACCTAGAGATAAACTCCAGGAAGAGCTGCTTGAGGTTTTCGCAGTGAGAAGTTGTAATAATAAATCGTGCTGCTACTAGTCTCAAAAGATGAGAGGAAAAGTAAGAGTAATAAAGCCAAGCTGACTTACCTCACCAGTTCACCTGGTAAAGCAACGCAACTTAACTGAACTACTGCCCCTTAAACTCTGACCTAACTTGTTTCAAACTTATACCTATAAAGAGTTAACAAAAATCTAAACCCAACTGAGGAAGGGTTTCAAAGTAAGGTTAGCTTAACTTGAATAAGCTTAAAGTAAAGTAGTACTGTAGTACTTTTTAAACAAGTAAACCAACTACAAACTGTGAAGCCAGTCTAACTTTGACTTTACTATTAGAATACTGCCTGAGCCGATTTACGCTTGAGGCTTTTACACCTCTCTACAGTCAGGGTGAGTACCTAGGCCAGTAAAAAAAGTCTAAGTACCAACAGGAAGCAAATAACTTGTAACTACACTTTAAAGAAAAACCACTCTTAGTGAGCAAGTCAAAAACAAAAGATTCAGGCAAGTCAAAAGTATCAAAAAATCAAAACTAAAAAATTTCTTAGCATCTTAGGTTCTACCAGTTTGAATATTCAAACGGCTGGTCCTCGGAAACGAGGTTAAATTCGATTCATTTTTATAATGAATTTACAATTTGACTAGACCGAAGCGTGGCCCCTCTGGTAAAATTAAAAAGTAGCAATTTAAGGAGGAACAACCTAGTTAGGCTAGTCAATTTGTATGTTCCCCCAATCAAGCTGAAACTAATTGAAGCTGCGTGGACCAGCCGGCCAAACGATAAAGAACTTCATGCTTGGTACTCTCTGCACGGTAGTTAGTATTACAAGGGTCGTTATTCAAAGTAACCAATAGTGTTGGAACAATCCTAGCGCTGATATTAGTGGAGGCTTGATTTAAATCATTAAAATCAAAAACCAGTAATCAAAATAAAAAACCAGTAATCAAAATCAAACAACAGCAGAGAATTCAGTTTCAAAAATCTTAAAATTAAATCAGGCTGTAAATCAAAACGGATCAAATTATCGGCTAAGTATTTTTCTTAATTTTTTTATAGGTATCTTAATTTTAATCTAGATTATTTACAGTTAGTATTAAGGAGCTCGAGCATGTACTAGATCTTTTAAATCAAAATCAAAGACAGAAACATTTTTTATCTTAACTTTTAATATAGGTACTTTAAGAACTCTGTGTTTAAATTTTAAGGCCTCAATGAAAATAACTAGCTACTGAGAATTGAACTATTAGACTCTGAACAAACTTAATTCTCTTAACCCTTTTTTTATAGATACCTTTGAGATCTCTGTAGTAGATAATTAAGTGGCCACTTAAAGTTTGAGACAACTCTGATAACGCTTGAAAACTAAACCACTCTTTCTCTTTAATCATTTTTATAGGTACCCTGAAGATACATTGACTATAGAGAAGTCAACCTTACTGAGGCAGAGTAGCTGAGCTAAATTAAAAAATTTTTAAGGCTTTAATCAAAGTAAGTAAGAACCTAAAACTCTGCCCAAATTTTTAGTACTTTAATTACAGAGAGTGTAACAAACATCACTCATGCTTGAGTGAACTTTTTTTAATGTAAGCCTTTTTAAGAAACCAGAACTCTGTTAATAGAACAGCCAATCACAGTAGTTAGACCCTGTCAGATCTTTTAGGGTAGTAGTAGTAGTAATTTAAGTAAGTCAAAAATCTTTGTTAGAAGACCTCTAACATTAACTCTTAGGAACAAGAAGCTAGTAGTTGTTTGTAGCAGTAGGTTAATTAGTTTTTTTGCTTTTGTGATTCTAAACTATAAATGGAAGAATGAATATGAGGCATGGAAATTTCATAAAAAATTATTGATTGTCTTAACTCTTATAGGATGAGTATAGTAGTACAAAGTTATAGAGAAACTTACTTCAGGTATCAGTGGTTAGTGCTGATAGGATTTTTGTTTTGATTTTAACAAGTCTAGTTAACCTGAAACCCTGCCAAAATTTTGAGATCTCCAAATCAAGATCACTGTAAGTGTAACAAACATCACCGATGCCTCCTTAGTGATTTTCAAACTCAAGACCCAATTCTCTAAGTGCCAAGGACCTTGGCTGAGTGGCCAACGATCACGTGTTTGTGTTAGTTAGGTGGCAAGAAGTTTTGAAGAGCAAGAGTAGTTTGTTGAGTGCTTTTCATGAGAGTGATCTATAGATAGTAGTTTTAAAGAAAGCCCAATAGAGTGAAATAGACAGTAAAGGATTTTTCCTTGCTCGAATAGTAAGAGTCCAGTAGAACCTGGTCATAGGTCAACTTACTTAGGGTCTTAGGGGTCAGTGTTGGTAGAGGGATTTCGTTGGGCTGAACTGTGAAGACTGGAAAAGCTGAAACGCTGCCCAAATTTTGAGATTAGCTGGCTGTGATCTATAGACGTAAGTTATGAACATAGAATACTAAAGATGGATAATTGATTTTTTCAACTCAGGTATGAAGAGGCCTGCAGATATAAGATATCATCACACTTACCTAGGGTACAGGTAGTCTGAGTTGATAAAGCCCTTTTCTCCAAAGTAGAATCAGAAGACAGGAGAACCTGAAATGCTGCCAAAATTTTGAGTTGGGCAAAACCGACATGAGTGTAACAAACATCACTCATTAAACCTTCGGGTTTTTTGAAGACTACCTTAGTTAAGGCTGCTCACTGGAGTTTAACTATAGGCTTGGGTTAACTAAGCGGATAGAATACATACTAGACGAGAGGTTCAAGAACTAAAACTGCGGCAGCAGTGGGGTAGGCAGGAAGATAAGAATTGTTGACAGCAGTTAAAGAGCGCTGTCGATTAAAACTTTCGAAATTTAACAATAGACTAGACCTGGAGTTTCGCTTATTTATAGATAAATCGGCCAATCGCGTTGAGAATATCTCGATTTAAATTGGATTATTAAAAGATTAGAATTGGTCATAATTAAAAAGATAAGTGGACAAATTTTTCAAAATAAATTAACTTGTGAATTCACATTAAATGCTGCGTTTAGCAGATATAACTTATTGGAAAATATACTTGTTGGTTTAGATTGCTGAGTAGATATATTCACTTTTTGGTTTACATCATGCTCATTAAATCTTGGTTCTTAGTAGAGGTTCTCTTTAAATTTTAGGTAGTATAAGCAGTAGGATTGGTCTAGTTTTTATACTAAGCCTTCTGGATAGAAGTAGAGCCAGATAAAGTGGATTCATCCTAATTTCTCTCTTAATCAGAAGAAATGTCGATCGTTTTATTTTGAGGCTTAGGGTTGGTTCCTGCTTTTGGCTACTATCTCTAGATGCTGCTTTCTACCCTTTGCTGTGGACCTGCATTAAGCTGCTTCTTTTCTAAAAGAAATTTGATAAATATTAGAATAGTTAACTTACTCTTTGAATCTTTCTGAGCCTTCTTCTCTTTCTCCATCTTCAACTTTTCCTTCTCAGGCTTGCTTTGGTTAAAAGTAGCTAGGATCTTTTATTAATTCAGAGTATCAGCGAGGGATTTTTTTACATGAGAAGTACTGCTCGATTTGTTTTCATTGGCTTTCTTCTTAGTGTCTTTGACTGTATCTTGAGGCTTTGATATCTAGGGAAGGATCCTCTAGTCAAAATATCCCATCTTACTCTATTCTGGGTCATCACTACCATTAGATATCTACTCCTCAACGTCATCGATGTTTCTTATAGTGTTTGGCGGTTATAATTGGAGCTAAGTCTCTTCCTGTTCCTCTTCTGGAATTGAATCAAGCTTAGTATGCCTTGACTGGGAGCTTTGCTGATTAAATTGAACGTCATTTATCTGGTTGCTTTGATTGGAAAAGAGATTCGAATTTTGTTGCTAGCCTGAAGGGTTAAAATTAAGTATCTCATCGTTAGCGAGCTGATCCTATAGTTAATCAACGTCATTCTCAATCTGCATAGCTGGAGATCTTTAACCCGTAGGAGTATGCACATTTAGTGAAATTCTCTGTTAAAAGTCTTGAGAAATCAAGTTGTTGAGGAAAGTTGGCTGCTTAGATAGCTATTGGGATGTCAGAATCGGATTGCTAATGATATTAGGTCTTTTTTTCTGAGTGCTTCCAGTCTCTAATTCATTTCTCAAATTGTTAGTAGTTTTCTTGCCACGATGAGGTTTGATTTTCACGGAAGCAGATTAGTTATTTGGAGGTTTCTTTTCTTCCTCTTGCTAATTTTAAATTTTCCTAGGGGTTTATTGGATATTCTTTAGCTTGTTTTGAGGTTGGGGATTAGCTCTCATTTAATCTGATCTAGACAACAGTTGACAAGAACTGGAGCTGGATCTATTTTCCACAGTTTATTTACTAGACTCTTTGATCTCTCTCTTCCTTTGATTCGAAACACTCGAATAAAGACCTTAATCTCTAGAACTGGTTTCCAGGTTAGAATAAAAGGAGCTTGGGTTACCATTCTAAATAGCCAAAACAGAATTTTAATTCACTCTAGCTATTTGAGTGGGCCTACTCTAGTCTTCTGTTTAGTTGAAAAGCTTGGTATAGTAAAGGTGCTCGAGGTGACTCATATCCGAATTTCCCTTGTCCTGCTATACAATCGCGACGGGTGCGGTTACTGGCATTGGCTTACTATAAATAAGTGTAACAAACATCAACATGACTTACCTGAGAAGCCCAAGCAGTGCTTGACTCACTTAGTTCAGTTCTTTGAAGAAACAGATCTCGTATAAGTTTACGTAGTCAAATTAATGAAAAGGTGTATAGACTTTGGAAGTACTCGATAAAGATTTTGGTCGAAAAGCATCTTTAGATTCGTAGATTAGTGGCTCAACGGTGATAAAATATTTAGTGATTAATGAATCTTCAAATCTCCTGAGGCTTGCAATTGATGCTTTCTTATAAATTCTTTAAGGAAACTTTTAACTTCTTAAGGAGTTGATCATGTTGATCCTCAAATCATATGGGATCTCGTAGTTTAATTCGAAAGTTTATAATTAACTTTGCAAGGGAACAATATCAGAAGGTGCTCTAAATAAAATGAAAATCATTATAGGTATCTTACGGTTCGAATGCATGATGTAATACTTCAGGAATTTCTGTTTGGGTTTTAATCAGATAATTTTGCAAGATTTCCTTGAAGAATTATTAGATGACCTCGAACTCATGATCATTGTATTAGCATGCGATTTTTTGAATTGCCTCCAGAATTTCAGTCAAATGATTAAATGTATTGACACCATACCAGGGGTCAAAGTTCTCATGACCTTTCTTGAAATAAGTTTCCTCTGTGTTAATCTCAACTATCATTATAATTATTTGAAATAATGTATAATTACTTTGTTTCTGTAGACGCGTTATTTCATTGCGAAGCTACAACACCCTTTCTTTAGGATACAGATAAGAAATACGTGAGTAGATGTAGTCGTATGTTTACTTATTTTGTTTAAAAAAAGTAATACCCTTCATTTACTCGTAAGGGAGCTGGTCAATAAGCTGGAGCAAATACTTTTCACCCCTCATTAAATCAACAACACAGTACTGGAATTCCTGGACGTTATACCTATAGAAGATTAATTTGAGCAAACTTGGAATTTTTACATGCTGAAGTATCTCACTAGGACATCCCTTGCTCTAGGCATGAAATCCGCTGGCCTACCAGCAACAGTGAACTTGGGTTTGGGCAATCTCTTGCATTAATAAAAACGCAATAAAAATGGCAACTTCTGACCGACTTTAAACTCGTCACTACAGAACAGCTCGTCGATGAGGTTGGAGACAAGCATTTTTTCACCTAGGTTTATGGAATACCATTGAGGAAGCGGAAGATGCCTCTCTTCATTGACATGGCTTCCAGTTAGTAATTTGTGTTCTCTCTTATAACAACATACTGAGCCTTTGGAACATCTTCATTTTTGTTAAAGTAACAAAGCTCCACAACTACTGAAGAGTTCCCTTGTACCCATTCTGATATTACCTCTTTGTTTTCATAAAAAATTGCTGTAAATGATGGCACGATATTTAAGTCTTATTCCTCATTATGAATAATGTGCATAAGTTTTATGTCATACTGTGATAGCCTAAAATCAAAGACGAGCATATTCATGACAGCAGTAAATGGGAAGCTCAAAGGATTAAGAAATTACTTATTCGTAATATATCTTCCATCTGCCTTTAACAAGCCGGCCTGAAGCATTGTGAATGATCGCCTCTCAACATATATAAGTCCATCGCACAGGATATTTGCCACTCCCATCAATTGATCCAAGTACTCATCGCGCTCTTCTTATAGTTGGATCTCAGGCTTAAATATGAATGTGTCATTAAAAGCCTATCTTTAGTTTCTGGATTGAAAATTTCTGAATTTTTCAGTGTTGGCAGTTACTTAGTAAGCGTGGCAACAATTCATTAGTCGGTAGTTCTAAGAGTCGAAGAAGGGGGTTCCTGTGAAAATCTTCTTATCTTGTGGGCATAAAGTGCTTTGAACATATTCGTTTAAAAGCAGAGCGCTATTCATCATTTTGTTTATTGTGATGGACTCTGCTGTAGAGAGACAAGGGACTGGGTAGAGCATTAATGCAAAACGGACATACACTGGGTCAACTTCTTTGCTTTAGATTTCAGGCTTAAAATCGACATGTATGACTTTGCAATTACTTGAGCATTTTTTAAAATTTTCTGTATGAACTGCCATTACAGTACTTTTGTAAACAGCTTTTAAATTTGAAAGGGGCTTAGCATTGGATTCGTTAAATTGCTGTCTGTGCTTTTACTTTTCCAATAGATCGCTCACATTTGTCTTGCTCTTAGCAGGCTTTTTCCCTATTTGTTAAGATTAAATTATATTGCCTTCATTCGGTTTTTCTTATTATAATTTATCTTAATGAGCTTCTCTATTTTAAGCTGCTTATTGTTATCTGCTTCTTAGCTTTAATCCTTGCCAAACTAATGGCTTTTAATGAAGCACAGGATATTGCTCTTTCTTCCACAATGTCATCAGCAAGAAGGGTTGTAATATTGAGAAACTAATTTTTACAATTGATATTTATATTTTGAATGTAAAGCTTGTAGAGCCACCAGCATTTAACTTGACTATTGGTGAGATTTTCCTCATAGGTGGTCAGTTTAGTAGCAACTGAATCTTGGATTTTCTTGAATGAAAGTGGGTTATCAAGACACTCCTTAAATGAACTCTTATGCTCTTCCTTCTGGTTTTTCTCATGAAGGTCATTGATCTTTTACTGACTTTTCAGTGGAGTGGGTACCTAGTAGTTATTTAGATTTATCTGTGATTGGAAGTCCTCGACAGTTATTTAGCTCTTTATTAAATCGTTAAAAACTTTGATTTTGGAGGGATCGTTTCTCA
>ARYC01019236.1:0-10201 GCA_000711775.1 Oxytricha trifallax | reverse complement strand
CAAGATCACTGTAAGTGTAACAAACATCACCGATGTCTCCTTAGTGATTTACAAACTCAAGACCCAATTCTCTAAGTGCCAAGGACCTTGGCTGAGTGACCAACGATCACGTGTTTGTGCTAGTTAGGTTGGCAAGAAGTTTTGAAGAGGAAGGGTAGTTTGTTGAGTGCTTTTCATGAGAGTGATCTATAGATAGTAGTTTTAAAGAAAGCCCAATAGAGTGAAATAGACAGTAAAGGATTTTTCCTTGCTCGAATAGTAAGAGTCCAGTAGAACCTGGTCATAGGTCAACTTACTTAGGGTCTTAGGGGTCAGTGTTGGTAGAGGGATTTCGTTGGGCTGAACTGTGAAGACTGGAAAAGCTGAAACGCTGCCCAAATTTTGATATTAGCTGGCTGTGATCTATAGACGTAAGTTATGAACATAGAATACTAAAGATGGATAATTTATTTTTTTAACTCAGGTATGAAGAGGCCTGCAGATATAAGATATCATCACACTTACCTAGGGTACAGGTAGTCTGAGTTGATAAAGCCCTTTTCTCCAAAGTAGAATCAGAAGACAGGAGAACCTGAAATGCTGCCCAAATTTTGAGTTGGGCAAAACCGACATGAGTGTAACAAACATCACTCATTAAACCTTCGGGTTTTTTGAAGACTACCTTTGTTAAGGCTGCTCAATGGAGTTTAACTATAGGCTTGGGTTAACTAAGCGTATAGAATACATGCTAGACGAGAGGTTCAAGAACTAAAACTACTGCAGCAGTGGGGTAGGCAGGAAGATAAGAATTGTTGACAGCAGTTAAAGAGCGCTGTCGATTAAAACTTTCGAAATTTAACAATAGACTAGACCTGGAGTTTCGCTTATTTATAGATAAATCGGCCAATCGCGTTGAGAATATCTCGATTTAAATTGGATCATTAAAAGATTAGAATTGGTCATAATTAAAAGATAAGTAGACAATTTTTCAAAATAAATTAACTTGTGAATTCACATTAAATGCTGCGTTTAGCAGATATAACTTATTGGAAAATATACTTGTTGGTTTAGATTACTGAGTAGATATATTCACTTTTTGGTTTACATCATGCTCATTAAATCTTGGTTCTTAGTAGAGGTTCTCTTTAAATTTTAGGTAGTCTAAGCAGTAGGATTGGTCTAGTTTTTATACTAAGCCTTCTGGATAGAAGTAGAGCCAGATAAAGTGGATTCATCCTAATTTCTCTCTTAATCAGAAGAAATGTCGATCGTTTTATTTTGAGGCTTAGGGTTGGTTCCTACTTTTGGCTACTATCTCTAGATGCTGCTTTCTACCCTTTGCTGTGGACCTGCATTAAGCTGCTTCTTTTCTAAAAGAAATTTGATAAATATTAGAATAGTTAACTTACTCTTTGAATCTTTCTGAGCCTTCTTCTCTTTCTCCATCTTCAACTTTTCCTTCTCAGGCTTGCTTTGGTTAAAAGTAGCTAGGATCTTTTATTAATTCAGAGTATCAGCGAGGGATTTTTTTACATGAGAAGTACTGCTCGATTTGTTTTCATTGGCTTTCTTCTTAGTGTCTTTGACTGTATCTTGAGGCTTTGATATCTAGGGAAGGATACTCTAGTTAAAATATCCCATCTTACTCTAGTCTGTGTCATCACTACCATTAGATATCTACTCCTCAACGTCATCGATGTTTCTTATAGTGTTTGGCGGTTATAATTGGAGCTAAGTCTCTTCCTGTTCCTCTTCTGGGATTGAATCAAGCTTAGTATGCCTTTTTGACTGAGAACTTTGCTGAATAAATTGAACGTCATTTATCTGGTTGCTTTGATTGGAAAAGAGATTCGAATTTTGGTGCTAGCCTGAAGGGTTAAAATTAAGTATCTCATCGTTAGCGAGCTGATCCTATAGTTAATCAACGTCATTCTCAATCTGCATAGCTGGAGATCTTTAACCCGTAGGAGTATGCACATTTAGTGAAATTCTCTGTTAAGAGTCTTGAGAAATCAAGTTGTTGAGGAAAGTTGGCTGCTTAGATAGCTATTGGGATGTCAGAATCGGATTGCTTATGATATTAGGTCTTTTTTTCTGAGTGCTTCCAGTCTCTAATTCATTTCTCAAATTGTTAGTAGTTTCTTGCCACGATGAGGTTTGATTTTCACGGAAGCAGATTAGTTATTTGGAGGTTTCTTTTCTTCCTCTTGCTAATTTTAAATTTTCCTAGGGGTTTATTGGATATTCTTTAGCTTGTTTTGAGGTTGGGGATTAGCTCTCATTTAATCTGATCTAGACAACATTTGACAAGAACTGGAGCTGGACCTATTTTCCACAGTTTATTTACTAGACTCTTTGATCTCTCTCTTCCTTTGATTCGAAACACTTGAATAAAGACCTTAATCTCTAGAACTGGTTTCCAGGTTAGAATAAAAGGAACTTGGGTTGCCATTCTAAATAGCCAAAACAGAATTTTAATTCACTCTAGCTATTTGAGTGGGCCTACTCTAGTCTTCTGTTTAGTTGAAAAGCTTAGTAAAGTAAAGGAGCTCGAGGTGACTCATATCCGAATTTCCCTTGTCCTGCTATACAATCGCGACGGGTGCGGTTACTGGCATTGGCTTACTATAAATAAGTGTAACAAACATCAACATGACTTACCTGAGAAGCCCAAGCAGTGCTTGACTCACTTAGTTCAGTTCTTTGAAGAAACAGATCTCGTATAAGTTTACGTAGTCAAATTAATGAAAAAGGGTGTATAGACTTTGGAAGTACTCGATAAAGATTTTGGTCGAAAAGCATCTTTAGATTCGTAGATTAGTGGCTCAACGGTGGTGATAAAATATTTAGTGATTAATGAATCTTCAAATCTCCTGAGGCTTGCAATTGATGCTTTCTTATAAATTCTTTAAGGAAACTTTTAACTTCTTAAGGAGTTGATCATGTTGATCCTCAAATCATATGGGATCTCGTAGTTTAATTCGAAAGTTTATAATTAACTTTGTAAGGGAACAATATCAGAAGGTGCTCTAAATAAAATGAAAATAATTATAGGTATCTTACGGTTCGAATGCATGATGTAATACTTCAGGAATTTCTGTTTGGGTTTTAATCAGATAATTTGCAAGATTTCCTTGAAGAATTATTAGATAACCTCGAACTCATGATCATTGTATTAGCATGCGATTTTTTGAATTGCCTCCAGAATTTCAGTCAAATGATTAAATGTATTGACACCATACCAGGGGTCAAAGTTCTCATGACCTTTCTTGAAATAAGTTTCCTCTTTGTTAATCTCAACTAACATTATAATTATTTGAAATAAAGTATAATTACTTTGTTTCTGTAGACGCGTTATTTCATTGCGAAGCTTCAACACCCTTTCTTTAGGATACAGATAAGAAATACGTGAGTAGATGTAGTCGTATGTTTACTTATTTTGTTTAAAAAAAGTAATACCCTTCATTTACTCGTAAGGGAGCTGGTCAATAAGCTGGAGCAAATACTTTTCACCCCTCATTAAATCAACAACACAGTACTGAAATTCCTGGACGTTATACCTATAGAAGATTAATTTGAGCAAACTTGGAATTCTTACATGCTGAAGTATCTCACTAGGACATCCCTTGCTCTAGGCATGAAATCCGCTGGCCTACCAGCAACAGTGAACTTGGGTTTGGGCAATCTCTTGCATTAATAAAAACGCAATAAAAATGGCAACTTCTGACCGACTTTAAACTCGTCACTACAGAACAGCTCGTCGATGAGGTTGGAGACAAGCATTTTTTCACCTAGGTTTATGGAATACCATTGAGGAAGCGTGAAGATGCCTCTCTTCATTGACATGGCTTCCAGTTAGTAATTTGTGTTCTCTCTTATAACAACATACTGAGCCTTTGGAACATCTTCATTTTTGTTAAAGTAACAAAGCTCCACAACTACTGAAGAGTTCCCTTGTACCCATTCTGATATTACCTCTTTGTTTTCATAAAAAATTGCTGTAAATGATGGCACGATATTTAAGTCTTATTCCTCATTATGAATAATGTGCATAAGTTTTATGTCATACTGTGATAGCCTAAAATCAAAGACGAGCATATTCATGACAGCAGTAAATGGGAAGCTCAAAGGATTAAGAAATTACTTATTCGTAATATATCTTCCATCTGCCTTTAACAAGCCGGCCAGGAAGCATTGTGAATGATCGCCTCTCAACATATATAAGTCCATCGCACAGGATATTTGCCACTCCCATCAATTGATCCAAGTACTCATCGCGCTCTTCTTATAGTTGGATCTCAGGCTTAAATATAAATGTATCATTAAAAGCCTATCTTTAGTTTCTGGATTGAAAATTTCTGAATTTTTCATTGTTGAGAGTTACTTAGTAAGCGTGGCAACAATTCATTAGTCGGTAGTTCTAAGAGTCGAAGAAGGGGGTTCCTGTGAAAAGCTTCTTATCTTGTGGGCATAAAGTGCTTTGGACATAGTCGTTTAAAAGCAGAGCGCTATTCATCATTTTGTTTATTGTCATGGACTCTGCTGAAGAGAGACAAGGGACTGGGTAGAGTATTAATGCAAAACGGACATACACTGGGTCAACTTCTTTGCTTTAGATTTCAGGCTTAAAATCGACGTGTATGACTTTGCAATTACTTGAGCATTTTTTAAAATTTTCTGTATGAACTGCCATTACAGTACTTTTGTAAACAGCTTTCAAATTTGAAAGGGGCTTAGCATTGGATTCGTTAAATTGCTGTCTGTGCTTTTACTTTTCCAATAGATCGCTCACATCTGTCTTGCTCTTAGCAGGCTTTTTCCCTATTGTTAAGATTAAATTATATTGCCTTCATTCGGTTTTTCTTATTATAATTTATCTTAATGAGCTTCTCTATTTTAAGCTGCTTATTGTTATACTTGCTTCTAAGCTTTAATCCTTGCCAAACTAATGGCTTTTAATGAAGCACAGGATATTGCTCTTTCTTCCACAATATCATTAGGAAGAAGGGGTGTAATCTTGAGAAACTTATTTTTGCAATTGATATTTATATTTTGATTGTAAAGCTTGTAGAGCCACCAGCCTTTAACTTGACTATTGGTGAGATTTTCCTCATAGGTGGTCAGTTTAGTAGCAACTGAATCTTGGATTTTCTTGAATGAAAGTGGGTTATCAAGACACTCCTTAAATGAACTCTTATGCTCTTCCTTCTGGTTTTTCTCATGAAGGTCATTGATCTTTTACTGACTTTTCAGTGGAGTGGGTACCTAGTAGTTATTTAGATTTATCTGTGATTGGAAGTCCTCGACAGTTATTTAGCTCTTTATTAAATCGTTAAAAACTTTGATTTTGGAGGGATCGTTTCTCACGAAGTTGCTTTAAATACTTGAGGACCTTTGTTGAGAGGATTGTATAATAAAAGGACTGGATTTTTCCTAAAGATAGCTGAGATTGTCCTACTACTTTTAATGATCAATGTTATCTTCGATATCTCCATTGTCATCACCACCGTATTGGCCTTCATGGTTCTCCTTAACATCATAATCAATGCCATTGTTTTACGAAGCTTGACTGTCATCACTTTAATCATCACTGCCACTGTCACTTCCAGGTAGACTCTCCCCTTTCCAACATGAATGGTACGATGATTAGAAAGAATTAATACCCTCTTCAGTATCCTTACAAATTTCTGTCCAATTTACGTGATCTAGATTGATAGTGCCAGTGTAATCAGGAGTAAACGAGAGCGATGAAATTCTCTTTCTGGCTGTGTGCATGAATTCTTTTGTGATTGTACCTGGAGCAAAATTTGTTTGATTAGTATATAGAGTGCCTTTACTAATAGGCTCGCTAGTTTAGCTAATAAAATCGAGGCCAGAAAGGTTATTATTTCTTAGCTGAGTACAAAAGTCAACAATCTTAAGATCTTTCAAAATAGGCAGGGGTTTTACAATGTAAGTCTAGTAACTGAGCAAATGTTTGCCACTAAAAACTCCCGTGAAAGCATTAACTAAGGTTACCAACTAACCATTATTAGGTTGTTTTTCAACTATCCCCTTCAAGAATGCACAGAACGCAATGATGTTTGTTGGATGAACTGTAGTAATCAAATCGAAGATACTGCATTAAAGAGGAGTTTGTTTGTTATCAGTAGAATTAACTTATACAGGGATCGCATGTATAATCTCTAAGCATGTCGCTTCTTTATTTGCACGAGCCAAGTTAGAGTTTTTAGATTTGAATGAAATGGAAAATTGAATATCAGGTCCAAAATTTTCCAGCTGTAGCAAATCGTCCATAGGAAATATTAATATATTATAATCTGGCGATGATTTCAGGATTAAATATAATTAAATTAAAGAGTTCAAATTATATAAACAGCATATCCTGTCATCTCTCCACAAACCATAAAGCAAGGCCCCTTCAATTAAGGGCCAGAAGAAACTGCCACAGAATGAAGAAAGCAAGCATAGCTCGAAGTCTGGCTTCTCACTATCGCATCAATCAATTATCAGCGATGAGTTCCTGGACTCCAATTCCCTATAAGATATCAAACCCAGCAAAGTGAAGGTGCAGGAGAAGCCATCACAAAGTGGACGCCAGTGGTCTTGGGCAAGCTCTTCCCTAATGTGATTTAGAAGTCCAAGTTCACCTTCAGCTCGGGCAAGGTAATCAATGCCGGCGAGGTGCCGCCTCATGTGTCAGAGTTGGCGGGTGGAGTCATTATCAAACTCTCCTCGGATTCAATCGCCGAATACCTGAAAAAGAATGTTGATGTTTGTTACATGCAAGAGGATGATGAGCTGTGTGGGTTCTTGGAGACTTATCTTTAGAGTATTAAATCTGGGAAGGCTGTGGCTTTCAATTAGAAGAAAGCAGGCAATGGAATTGGAACTACAGGGCCTGACAACTAGCAGAGTATGGTAACTCTGAACCCCGATCTCGCAAAGAACTCTAAAGTCATGCAGAAAATACTTGAGAGTATTGGCAATAAGAAGAGAGCCAAGAATGCAGACAAAAACCCATTCTTAAAGAAGCGAGAGGCCAAGCTGGCCTGTAAGAAATTAGATGCTGTAAGCCTGTACTTTAATGATAACTTGAAGCCCAGGCAGATTGCCAAGAAGTTGAGGATAGGGGTAGACATGGTTTATAGGATAGTTGAGAAGTTCAAGCATGAGATTCAACACACGATTCATGAACCCAAGGCCTTGCAAAAGTGGGTCGAAAAGGAGTTACTGATAACCCTCTCCTGCTTGATTCGATTCAAAGTTATTTGGAGCTGAATGGTATCTACCAGGTCGCTGGTTAGAAGCTGCACAACTATCTCAGAGAGTTATCTGAAAATAACCCTGAGGCCTCAGCTCTCAAAGTGCCTTGCTTAGCAACCTTGAACAAGGTTTTGAAAGAGAAATTCCATTTAAGATTTGGGAAGACCCAGGCTGCCAATACCAAGTATCGTGACCCCAGCTATAACGATAAAAGGCTGTGGATAAGTCGCCTGCTTTCGCAGTTCCTACTTGAGGATGCGGTGATCATTTCAGTGGATGAAAGCAACTTTAGGTCTGACTCGATGCCCCCAAAGTAGTGGGCTTTCAATATCAATGATATGTATCGACAAAGCAAAAGTCAATCACGACTGTAACAAACATCACCTGCTGGCAACCATTCTGGTGGGCGATTCCAAACTTTTGTATGGCCAATAATTGCTTGGTAGGTTTTAGGATTATAGTGCCAGTGACTAGGAAGTGATTGGCGACTCTACTTTACCAAATTTTAGGATAACCCCTAGAAATATCGCCCCTGAGCCATCTAATCCTAAGTTGCAAATTCTCCAATTTAAGCCTCAAAATCTCGAAAATCGCAAGTTGAAAGTGAGGCTTCAAAATCCTAAAAATCGTAAGCATTTCATCATAATTCAATCAAAACTTTCATAGAAAAGCCTGGAACTTTTCAAGTCAAATTAAGCATAAGGGAGGTTAAGAATCTGAAAAATTAGAGGCCTCGATCTTGGGTAAGAGGACGCCTGCAAAATCAAAAAAAGTCTTGAAATCCAGCAGCCTGGGTTCTTCTAGTATTGATTCGAAGAACGTAATTTTCTTGGTTTTATATTGTTTAGAAAAATTCGAGATTTTAGGCCAGGACCTCCTAATAATAAACTCCAGCTTATAAATCAAAAGCAACTCTGAAGAAAGATCTTTCCCCAATTCCTGAAGTGCCAGAGAGCCTGAACCAGTAGTTGAGCTTGACAAAATACTTTCAGAATTTCAGGATCGCAAGCTCGGTCAAGTCAGTGGTTTCGGAGGATCTGCCGGCGAAGAAATTGAGGAGTGGGTTCACTCCAGTCCTGGATCGAATTGCAAAGTTGAAGTTGTCAAGCTCGAGGAAGAAATCGGTGGACTTGGTGGGAGACAAACAAAAGGAGAATCGGTTTGGCATCACTCCTAAAAAGCTAAGGCTGTCCTAGAATGTGAGCAGCGCATCTATAGACCAACTCAGCGAGAGTCGAGGTAAGATTTGCTATTGATTGAAAATGGAAATATAGGCTTCAACTTGAAGGAAGAGAGCGAAAAGTTTGAGCGTGATATACAGAGCATCCAAGACTACTTTGATGACAAACAGGAAGCCTCCAAGTTTAAAAGCATTGCAGAATACCAGAGTGAAATGAAGCAAAATCTAGGTAGTTATGGCATGAAGGTGAGGGAGCTTTCTATCTAGAAGAGCCCCAATAAGAGGCAGCAGTTCTTGATGTCATTTATAGCGGCCATATCTCAATACCGAATCCTCTCAAGTCAAATCATAGAGGGCGCTTTCGACTCCTCCCTCTTCGAGAATTTCATCTATCATACCTTGCGAAGTGTGAGAACGGACAAAGATCTCAACTCTAAGTAGGTGGTACTCTTGATGGATAACGCTGTCATCATAAGTATTCAGAGATGCTCGAGACAGCCAGGAAGTTCAAGGTGAATGTTCTATTCAATGCCGAGTATTCGCCCTGGTTGAATCCTATAGAGTAGCTCTTCTCGTTCGTCAAGAAGCAACTCAAAGTGGGCACTGTAAACTCCAAGTAAGATAATCCCATCTAACATCTCTAGGCAGCAGCTCGTGAAGAGGGTCTCTGAAATCGTACAGAGCTTAAGTGCAGAAGACATTCAAGGCATGTGGGTGTTCAGTATCAAAAAGTGGCTGCACACTCTGCGCTATGGATTTGTCTGATGATGTTTGTTACAGAAGCAATTTGTGTTGCTGAGCCTATTAAAGGGAATCCCCCTTTATAAAAGAGTAATTTATAATACAAGGCTATAATTATAATAATAATAATCAATCATGGCAATTGCTATCGCACTTTCCCACTTTGTATTTGAAGCAACCTTGACATAAGCTCATGAAAGCAAGCAACCCTTCCAACTGGATTCAAATCTTGCTTCTTTAGATGGAGGTCCACTCAATGCAGGATCTCTCTAATGTATTAGCATGCCGATCACCGCCCTTCCCATTTCAGCTTCTCGAATTGCGATGGATAATGCGAATGACCTTCATACATATGCCCATTACACTTATAAAGCTCCTGTCTAATTAAGCTATGCTCTCTATACACTTGGTAATCATACACTGCAAAAAGAACTAATAAAGGGCAATTTATCTAATATTTATACATATTATCAAACACACTACACTTCAAACGAAAAGGGTTTAGGGGTTTTGAATTACTCATCGAAGGGGGTTTTGGGTTTTTGAAATATGGTCTAGGGGTTTCTGGGTTATGAAAATGTGTTTTTATATAATTAAGGGGTTTTGATTAATTGGTCGAAAGGGTTTAATATTAAAAGTGTACAATATTATTTATTTATTTATTTTTATTTTCACTTTTTCCCATTTCATTTATATTTTAACAATAATATTTCAATTTTAGACTTAATTATGATTAAATTAACATATATAATTAAGCAGTATGTTAATATCAGTTTCCCTTTAAATTTCATTCCAATTTTGAGTCTTTCTATCTATCCATACTTAAAATGCTCATTGCACTAGCTTTCTTTTTTCTCTCTTTTATCACACTCATTTGACTTAAATTTCCGCCAAGAATGTTTGTTACATCCATATTCGATGCGTATTTGCTTTAGAATTAAAATTTTACAATTTATTTTGAGTAAAATCCGAAAGATTATCCCTCCAGTCATATATAATGAAGAATTATAAGTTATATATAAGGATTTAGATTAT
>ARYC01019235.1:0-66443 GCA_000711775.1 Oxytricha trifallax | reverse complement strand
TTTCCCTTGTCCTGCAATACAATCGCGACGGGTGCGGTTACTGGCATTGGCTTACTATAAATAAGTGTAACAAACATCAACATGACTTACCTGAGAAGCCCAAGCAGTGCTTGACTCACTTAGTTCAGTTCTTTGAAGAAACAGATCTCGTATAAGTTTACGTAGTCAAATTAATGAAAAGGTGTATAGACTTTGGAAGTACTCGATAAAGATTTTGGTCGAAAAGCATCTTTAGATTCGTAGATTAGTGGCTCAACGGTGAAAAAATATTTAGTGATTAATGAATCTTCAAATCTCCTGAGGCTTGCAATTGATGCTTTCTTATAAATTCTTTAAGGAAACTTTTAACTTCTTAAGGAGTTGATCATGTTGATCCTCAAATCATATGGGATCTAGTAGTTTAATTCGAAAGTTTATAATTAACTTTGCAAGGGAACAATATCAGAAGGTGCTCTAAATAAAATGAAAATAATTATAGGTATCTTACGGTTCGAATGCATGATGTAATACTTCAGGAATTTCTGTTTGGGTTTTAATCAGATAATTTTGCAAGATTTCCTTGAAGAATTTTTAGATAACCTCGAACTCATGATCATTGTATTAGCACGCGATTCTTTGAATTGCCTCCAGAATTTCAGTCAAATGATTAAATGTATTGACACCATACCAGGGGTCAAAGTTCTCATGACCTTTCTTGAAATAAGTTTCCTCTGTGTTAATCTCAACTAACATTATAATTATTTGAAATAATGTATAATTACTTTGTTTCTGTAGACGCGTTATTTCATTGCGAAGCTACAACACCCTTTCTTTAGGATACAGATAAGAAATACGTGAGTAGATGTAGTCGTATGTTTACTTATTTTGTTTAAAAAAAGTAATACCCTTCATTTACTCGTAAGGGAGCTGGTCAATAAGCTGGAGCAAATACTTTTCACCCCTCATTAAATCAACAACACAGTACTGAAATTCCTGGACGTTATACCTATAGAAGATTAATTTGAGCAAACTTGGAATTCTTACATGCTGAAGTATCTCACTAGGACATCCCTTGCTCTAGGCATGAAATCCGCTGGCCTACCAGCAACAGTGAACTTGGGTTTGGGCAATCTCTTGCATTAATAAAAACGCAATAAAAATGGCAACTTTTCTGACCGACTTTAAACTCGTCACTACAGAACAGCTCGTCGATGAGGTTGGAGACAAGCATTTTTTCACCTGGGTTTATGGAATACCATGAGGAAGCGTGAAGATGCCTCTCTTCATTGACATGGCTTCCAGTTAGTAATTTGTGTTCTCTCTTATAACAACATACTGAGCCTTTGGAACATCTTCATTTTTGTTAAAATAACAAAGCTCCACATCTACTGAAGAGTTCCCTTGTACCCATTCTGATATTACCTCTTTGTTTTCATTAAAAATTGCTGTAAATGATGGCACGATATTTAAGTCTTATTTCTCATTATGAATAATGTGCATAAGTTTTATGTCATACTGTGATACTAAAATCAAAGACGAGCATATTCATGACAGCAGTAAATGGGAAGCTCAAAGGATTAAGAAATTACTTATTCGTAATATATCTTCCATCTGCCTTTAACAAGCCGGCCAGAAGCATTGTGAATGATAGCCTCTCAACATATATAAGTCCATCGCACAGGATATTTGCCACTCCCATCAATTGATCCAAGTACTCATCGCGCTCTTCTTATAGTTGGATCTCAGGCTTAAATATAAATGTATCATTAAAAGCCTATCTTTAGTTTCTGGATTGAAAATTTCTGAATTTTTCAGTGTTGTGAGTTACTTAGTAAGCGTGGCAACAATTCATTAGTCGGTAGTTCTAAGAGTCGAAGAAGGGGGTTCCTGTGAAAAGCTTCTTATCTTGTGGGCATAAAGTGCTTTGAACATAGTCGTTTAAAAGTAGAGCGCTATTCATCATTTTGTTTATTGTCATGGACTCTGCTGAAGAGAGACAAGGGACTGGGTAGAGCATTAATGCAAAACGGACATACACTGGGTCAACTTCTTTGCTTTAGATTTCAGGCTTAAAATCGACATGTATGACTTTGAAATTACTTGAGCATTTTTTAAAATTTTCTGTATGAACTGCCATTACAGTACTTTTGTAAACAGCTTTCAAATTTGAAAGGGGCTTAGTATTGGATTCGTTAAATTGCTGTCTGTGCTTTTACTTTTCCAATAGATCGCTCACATCAGTCTTGCTCTTAGCAGGCCTTTTCCCTATTTGTTAAGATTAAATTATATTGCCTTCATTCGGTTTTCTTATTATAATTTATCTTAATGAGCTTCTCTATTTTAAGCTGCTTATTGTTATACCTGCTTCTTAGCTTTAATCCTTGCCAAACTAATGGCTTTTAATGAAGCACAGGATATTGCTCTTTCTTCCACAATGTCATCAGCAAGAAGGGTTGTAATATTGAGAAACAAATTTTTACAATTGATATTTATATTTTGAATGTAAAGCTTGTAGAGCCACCAGCCTTTAACTTGACTATTGGTGAGATTTTCCTCATAGGTGGTCAGTTTAATAGTAACTGAATCTTGGATTTTCTTGAATGAAAGTGGGTTATCAAGACACTCCTTAAATGAACTCTTATGCTCTTCCGTCTGGTTTTTCTCAAGAAGGTCATTGATCTTTTACTGACTTTTCAGTGGAGTGGGTACCTAGTAGTTATTTAGATTCATCTGTGATTGGAAGTCCTCGACAGTTATTTAGCTCTTTATTAAATCGTTAAAAACCTTGATTTTTGAGGGATCGTTTCTCACGAAGTTGCTTTAAATACTTGAGGACCTTTGTTGAGTGGATTGTATAATAAAAGGACTGGATTTTTCCTAAAGATAGCTGAGATTGTCCTACTAATTTTAATGATCAATGTTATCTTCGATATCTCCATTGTCATCACCACCGTATTGGCCTTCATGATTCTCCTTAACATCATAATCAATGCCATTGTTTTACGAAGCTTGACTGTCATCACTTTAATCATCACTGCCACTGTCACTTCCAGGTAGACTCTCCCCTTTCCAACATGCATGGTACAATGATTAGAAAGAATTAATACCCTCTTCAGTATCCTTAAAAATTTCTGTCCAATTTACGTGATCTAGATTGATAGTGCCAGTGTAATCAGGAGAAAACGAAGCAATGAAATTCTCTTTCTGGCTGTGTGCATGAATTCTTTTGTGATTGTACCTGGAGCAAAATTTGTTTGATTAGTATGTAGAGTGCCTTTACTAATAGGCTCGCTAGTTTAGCTTATAAAATCGAGGCCAGAAAGGTTATTATTTCTTATCTGAGTACAAAAGTCAACAATCTTAAGATCTTTCAAAATAGGCAGGTTTTATAGAATGTAAGTCTAGTAACTGAGCAAATGTTTGCCACTAAAAACTCCTGTGAAAGCATTAACTAAGGTTACCAACTAACCATTATTAGGTTCTTTTTCAACTATCCCCTTCAAGAATACACAGAACGCAATGATGTTTGTTGGATGAACTGTAGTGATCAAATCGAAGATACTGCATTAAAGAGGAGTTTGTTTGTTATCAGTAGAATTAACTTATACAGGGATCGCATGTATAATCTCTAAGCATGTCGCTTCTTTATTTGCACGAGCCAAGTTAGCGTTTTTAGATTTGAATGAAATGGAAAATTGAATATCTGGTCCCAAATTTTCCAGCTGTAGCAAATCGTTCATAGGAAATATTAATATATTATAATCTGGCGATGATTTCAGGATTAAATATAATTAAATTAAAGAGTTCAAATTATATAAACAGCATATCCTGTCATCTCTCCACAAACCATAAAGCAAGGCCCTTCAATTAAGGGCCAGAAGAAACTGCCACAGAATGAAGAAAGCAAGCATAGCTCGAAGTCTGGCTTCTCACTCTCGCATCAATCAATTATCAGCGATGAGTTCCTGGACTCCAATTCCCTATAAGATATCAAACCCAGCAAAGTGAAGGTGCAGGAGAAGACCATCACAAAGTGGACGCCAGTGGTCTTGGACAAGCTCTTCCCTAATGTGATTTAGAAGTCCAAGTTCACCTACAGCTCGGGCAAGGTAATCAATGCCGGCGAGGTGCCGCCTCATGTGTCAGAGTTGGCGGGTGGAGTCATTATCAAACTCTCCTCGGATTCAATCGCCGAATACCTGAAAGAATGTTGATGTTTGTTACATGCAAGAGGATGATGAGCTGTGTGGGTTCTTGGAGACTTATCTTTAGAGTATTAAATCTGGGAAGGCTGTGGCTTTCAATTAGAAGAAAGCAGGCAATGGAATTGGAACTGCAGGGCCTGACAACTAGCAGAGTATGGTAACTCTGAACCCCGATCTCGCAAAGAACTCTAAAGTCATGCAGAAAATACTTGAGAGTATTGGCAATAAGAAGAGAGCCAAGAATGCAGACAAAAACCCATTCTTAAAGAAGCGAGAGGCCAAGCTGGCCTGTAAGAAATTAGATGCTGTAAGCCTGTACTTTAATGATCACTTGAAGCCCAGGCAGATTGCCAAGAAGTTGAGGATAGGGGTAGACATGGTTTATAGGATAGTTGAGAAGTTCAAGCATGAGATTCAACACACGATTCATGAACCCAAGGCCTTGCAAAAAGTGGGTCGAAAAGGAGTTACTGATAACCCTCTCCTGCTTGATTCGATTCAAAGTTATTTGGAGCTGAATGGTATCTACCAGGTCACTGGTTAGAAGCTGCACAACTATCTCAGAGAGCTATCTGAAAATAACCCTGAGGCCACAGCTCTCAAAGTGCCTTGCGTAGCAACCTTGAACAAGGTCTTGAAAGAGAAATTCCATTTAAGATTTGGGAAGACCAGGCTGCCAATACCAAGTATCGTGACCCCAGCTATAACGATAAAAGGCTGTGGATAAGTCGCCTGCTTTCGCAGTTCCTACTTGAGGATGCGGTGATCATTTCAGTGGATGAAAGCAACTTTAGGTTTGACTCGATGCCCCCAAAGTAGTGGCTTTCAATATCAATGATATGTATCGACAAAGCAAAAGTCAATCACGACTGTAACAAACATCACCTGCTGGCAACCCCATTCTGGTGGGCGATTCCAAACTTTGTATGGCCAATAATTGCTTGGTAGGTTTTAGGATTATAGTGCCAGTGACTAGGAAGTGATTGGCGACTCTACTTTACCAAATTTTAGGATAACCCCTAGAAATATCGCCCCTGAGCCATCTAATCCTAAGTTGCAAAATTCTCCAATTTAAGCCTCAAAATCTCGAAAATCGCAAGTTGAAAGTGAGGCTTCAAAATCCTAAAAATCGTAAGCATTTCATCATAATTCAATCAAAACTTTCATAGAAAAGCCTGGAACTTTTCAAGTCAAATTCAGCATAAGGGAGGTTAGGAATCTGAAAAATTAGAGGCCTCGATCTTGGGTAAGAGGACGCCTGCAAAATCAAAAAAAGTCTTGAAATCCACAGCCTGGGTTCTTCAAGTATTGATTCGAAGAACGTAATTTTCTTGGTTTTATATAGTTTAGAAAAATTCGAGATTTTAGGCCAGGACCTCCTAATAATAAACTCCAGCTTATAAATCAAAAGCAACTCTGAAGAAAGATCTTTCCCCAATTCCTGAAGTGCCAGAGAGCCTGAACCAGTAGTTGAGCTTGACAAAATACTTTCAGAATTTCAGGATCGCAAGCTCGGTCAAGTCAGTGGTTTCGGAGGATCTGCCGGCGAAGAAATTGAGGAGTGGGTTCACTCCAGTCCTGGATCGAATTGCAAAGTTGAAGTTGTCAAGCTCGAGGAAGAAATCGGTGGACTTGGTGGGAGACAAACAAAAGGAGAATCGGTTTGGCATCACTCCTAACTAAGGCTGTCCTAGAATGTGAGCAGCGCATCTATAGACCAACTCAGCGAGAGTCGAGGTAAGATTTGCTATTGATTGAAAATGGAAATATAGGCTTCAACTTGAAGGAAGAGAGCGAAAAGTATGAGCGTGATATACAGAGCATCCAAGACTACTTTGATGACAAACAGGAAGCCTCCAAGTTTAAAAGCATTGCAGAATACCAGAGTGAAATGAAGCAAAATCTAGGTAGTTATGGCATGAAGGTGAGGGAGCTTTCGATCTAGAAGAGCCCCAATAAGAGGCAGCAGTTCTCGATGTCATTTTTAGCGGCCATATCTCAAGACCGAATCCTCTCAAGTCAAATCATAGAGGGCGCTTTCGACTCCTCCCTCTTCGAGAATTTTATCTATCATACCTTGCGAAGTGTGAGAACGGACAAAGATCTCAACTCTAAGTAGGTGGTACTCTTGATGGATAACGCTGTCATTCATAAGTATTCAGAGATGCTCGAGACAGCCAGGAAGTTCAAGGTGAATGTTCTATTCAATGCCGAGTATTCGCCTGGTTGAATCCT
Organism: Oxytricha trifallax; assembly: GCA_000711775.1. Lineage (NCBI taxonomy): Eukaryota > Ciliophora > Spirotrichea > Sporadotrichida > Oxytrichidae > Oxytricha > Oxytricha trifallax. The sequence continues at coordinate 60,024 of ARYC01019235.1, read as the reverse complement.
ATAGAGTAGCTCTTCTCGTTCGTCAAGAAGCAACTCAAAGTGGGCACTGTAAACTCCAAGTAAGATAATCCCATCTAACATCTCTAGGCAGCAGCTCGTGAAGAGGGTCTCTGAAATCGTACAGAGCTTAAGTGCAGAATACATTCAAGGCATGTGGGTGTTCAGTACAAAAAGTGGCTGCACACTCTGCGCTATGGATTTGTCTGATGATGTTTGTTACGGAAGCAATTTGTTTTGCTGAGCCTATTAAAGGGAATCCTCCTTTATAAAAGAGTAATTTATAATACAAGGCTATAATGATAATAATAATAATCAATCATGGCAATTGCTATCGCACTTTCTCACTTTGTATTTGAAGCAACCTTGACATATGCTTATGAAAGCAAGCAACCCTTCCAACTTGATTCTGATCGTGCTTCTTTAGTTGGAGGTCTACTCAATGCAGGATCTCTCTAATGTATTAGCATGTCGATCACCGCCCTTTCCATTTCAGCTTCTCAAACTGCGATGGATAATGCGAATGACCTTCATACATATGCCCATTACACTTATAAAGCTCCTGTCTAATTAAGCTATGCACTCTATACACTTGGTAATCATACACTGCAAAAAGAACTAATAAAGGGCAATTTATCTCATATTTATTCATAATTATCAAACACACTACACTTCAAACGAAAAGGGTTTTGGGGTTTTGAATTACTCATCGAAGGGGGTTTTGGGTTTTTGAAATATGGTCCAGGGGTTTCTGGGTTATGAAAATGCGTTTTTATATAATTAAGTGGTTTTGATTAATTGGTCGAAAGGGTTTAATATTAAAAGCGTACACATATTATTTATTTATTTATTTTTATTTTCACTTTTTCCCATTTCATTTATATTTTAACAATAATATTTCAATTTTAGACTTAATTATGATTAAATTAACATATATAATTAAGCAGTATGTTAATATCAGTTTCCCTTTAAATTTCATTCCAATTTTGAGTCTTTCTATCTATCCATACTTAAAATGCTCATTGCACTAGCTTTCTTTTTTCTCTCTTTTATCACACTCATTTGACTTAAATTTCCGCCAAGAATGTTTGTTACATCCATATTCGATGCGTATTTGCTTTAGAATTAAAATTTTACAATTTATTTTGAGTAAAATCCGAAAGATTATCCCTCCAGTCATATATAATGAAGAATTATAAGTTATATATAAGGATTTAGATTATTCCATCAAGATTCTGTAAATTATTGCTTGCTGTTAAATCTAATTAAGATGTGGAAACAAGACCAACACTTCGTTATTCTTAATACATTAGATCTTTCTACTCCTAAAGTTTATCTTCGTTTTCAATGCGCTATTTTGCTAATTCTAATTCCATAACTTTAAGTTTTGTAAGTTTTAGATTTATTTCACCTTTCATGGCTGTGAGCTCATTTTATGCTTAAACTAGCTCTTTTAAATTTAATGAAATAGTATAGAATTTTCTATTCATTGAAGATATCAGCAGAGGAAAAATAAGGATTAATTTATAATTCGTATAAAAAGTCGATTAATATATAATTTTAATAAAAAGTCAACCTCTTTATCTTTCTTATCTAGCTCGTCTTTCATGAGTAATTCACTTGCTTGTGCCCTTGAAGTTTCCTACTTAATCTTCTCGTCCATTTCATTTCTAATATCTTCCAACTGGAACTTGCACAGATGATATTTTGAGTTGAGCTCCTCGAAATCCTTCTTGAGAGTATCGTTGATTTAGTTGTTTGTTCTCATGTATGCTTCGAACTTCTCTTGTAGCAAATCGTAGTCCTTTTTGAGGTTCTCGTTAGATTCCTTGGAAAAGGAGAGCTGTGCTAGGAGGCGATTCTCGTTGGCATCCCATTCTTTTCGACGGAATTCAAAGTCATTTAATTATAAACAATAATAGTGGATGGTAATTTATTAATCATTAGAGAGAGTCTGAAACTTAATCTTGAGCTATTCATCTGATATAACCAATCCCACTCCCATCATCATCTTCCTATTTTCTTCCCTTAGCTCTTCCTTCTCCATCTTACTCTCTTCTATTATATCCTCAAGTACATTAATCCTGTCTTTTAGACCCTAAATTTCCTCCTTCAACTTACCAATATGCTCATCTCTGATCTCCAATAGTCTTTGTTATTCCTTCATTTCTTCTCTGTACAGCTTCATTTTGTTTTCATTCCCAATAATTAAGTCCCTGTAGTCTGAGTTGTAAAATACAAGTATATATTTAATTTATTAGATTGAGTTTTGGCGGAGATTCTTTGAGTTATCATCAGTAAGTAGATCATACTTCAAAGTCAATTCCTTCATATCTTTCAGATATTAGCGTATTTCGTTATCTTACCGATCCATTTCTTTTTTCATAGCTTGTTTTTCAGTAAGAACCACAGTCAAATCGAAATCCATTTTTGTTACTTTGTCATTTTTTTGTTAAATTGCTAACTCTAAAGTCTCTAAACTCTAGTGACTATTGAAAATTGAACAAATACTTAATCCTTAAAATTTAAGGTTTATCAGGAGACCTGAGTTTTCTTGTGCTGATATAAGCTCCCTGATTCTTTCTTATTCCTTCATCAACATCTCCGAATCTCGCTTATATTTATCTATTTGTATCTTCATCCCCTAATTCTATATTTTAAGCACATTATTTTCATGTTCTAATTACTTATTCATCTCACTTGTATCCCACAGTTCTCTTTAATTTTAAGCATGAATTTCTGTCAAATAATCTATGTTGTGCTGGATGGCAAGCAGCAACTACACTTTATGATCTATGTTTTTCTACTGAGTTTATATTATAGTTTTGAGGTTTTAAACGAGATCAGGGTCTTTTTCGGCCATTAAAACCATTTAATTAGTGTAATTTACTAAAGTGTTTGGGTTTCTAGTGAAAGTTTGAGTTAATTCTTGTCTATTTATAGCATTATTTTGTTATTTTTCATTCAATCTATGTTGATAATTGTTATTGAAATTATCTCAAATAGACTCTAATTTATCTATATTTATTGAGGTATCTTATTTATAATCATTTCATGCTGTGGTGTTTAAACTAAGATTCAAATCTTCAGAATTATTATTGATAGTAGTTTATTTTTTATCTTTCTTGTTTGATTTTATAAGTTTCACTTATTTCAAAGAAATTAGTTTGTTTACTCTATCTTCTACATTTTAACTCTGATCTTAATACATTTTGTTCTATGTTTTTAATTTAAATTATTTATAATTATTAAATTAACAAATCTTATGAGAATAATTGTTCAATTTAAATCGAATTATTAATTAATCATTAATAGACAATTCAGAAATATCAATTTAAAAATGTTCGATATTATGCTTAGAGAATTTAAGGATTTCTTTGTGGATCCATTTATTGATTTCATGAAAAGCATTAGAATTAGTCCAAACTTTATAACTCTCACATCTGGCTTATGTGGTAAGTATATTCATTTAACATAGCATTGTTTTTTTGAATGAGTAGATATAAAAAGGGAGTTTCTGAATACTGTTTATTTTTTAATAAAATGGCGACAATAATATTGCGCAAATATTCGATAAATAAACTTATATATAGGATTGGTTCATGTGTATTACTCAACTCAAGACTTACGAGGCTTATCCTTTGTATTTTTCTTACTTACTAGGCTATTTGATGGAATTGATGGTAAAATATTTTTAAATTTTAAAATATTCATTGTTTAGGCGCTTATGCAAGAGCTACTAATCAGTGCACTGAATTTGGCGGTTATCTAGATATCATAGTTGATTTTACTGTAAGTATTATCTTTTTATCATGAAAAAGTATAAAGTAAAAAATCTACACTTTTAAAGTACAAATTTATGATTTATACCAATAATTTCAAAGATTCTTAATATTTTATAGATCTATGGATTGACACCAATAGGAGTAACTATAGCACACCCTAGCAATGAGGCTTGGATTGCCTTGGCAATTTTAGAAGTGACATTTTTCGTAAATGCAGCTGGACTATTTTTCCTATCTGCCCTCATAGAAAAGAATAAAAATGCAATGGTAAGTAGGAGTATAAGCTTATCCAAATTATGTTAAAACAGTACTATAATAATCGCTCAAAGTTTCTCTGATTGATTAATGTCATTATTCATTCTTTTCTTTATAGAGAAAATACGGTGATAAGAAAGAGTTGACTACAGTAAGAATGCCACCTGCATTAATCGAAGGAACTGAATCATACTTTTTCTTTACTCTAATCATTATTTAATAAATATTATAATGACAACAAATTTTAACTGTATAATATACTTAATGATATGGCTTTGCGAATATCAAATACAGATTTACTAAATATTCGCTGTTGGAGTCACGATTACTATACTCTAAAGAATAATATGGGCTTATAGAAATTTAGATTGAATTCAAAAGGTTAACATATAGATTTATACAAAGAGCTTAAAGGATTTGAAAAGTTAAAGAAATATATTTTTAATTATTATATTTTCATTAAATATATTATCTATATTCATGAGATTATTAAGTTTTATATCATTAAATTTTAGCATAATTACTGCTATAAATTAAATTAAAATTATAAAAAATATAATAAATATAATTCCTAAATTTTAGGAATCGCATCTCTTTGTGTAATATATTACTTAATTTATTTTTATCTTTATAATTAAAACAGATAAAATATAGTAAGAAATCACAAATTTATAAATTCTAGATTAATTTATTTTTATATACCAAATTTAAAACTTATAACAAATAATTTGTGAATTTTATATTTTTACTTTTTTATAAATTTTCTTACAAATTCTATTTTTATCCTATATAATTATAAATCGAGACTTTTACTGAAATTATTTGAAAACAAAGAAATAAAATGCAAAAAAAAAAAGATTAAAGCAATCGAAAAGTTAAGATAATCATTTCACTGTAATAGTAGAAATAAGTTATTTTTTATTCAATAATTCATTCTTTCTTATTAATATGTGTAAAACTGTTAATTATAAAATTTTTTAACGAATGAAAGTTTTTTAACATTTAATGAAGATACTAATGAAAATAAATAAAATAGAGAGTTCTACAAATTTTTTATTGTAAAGCGCTTTCAATATAAATTCTCAAGTATTATGTTAAATAAAAGTTATAGAAATATTGAATTTAGAATAATTAAAATTAATTATTAGTTAAAAATTGAGGTCAAAAAAATAATGAGCAGAACCTCAACAAAACCTTTACAAAATTTTGAATCACCTACGCTTTCTATAAATCTGGGGTGGTTCAAAGCTCTTGAACCCATCAATGACTTAATGCAAGTTCCTCTGTATATTGATTAAATTGCTACAAATTTCACTCATTTTATCCTCCTAACTCAGCTGCACTTGATTTTGCCTACCACCATCAATATTTGTTGCCATGTTTTAATGCTGTGAAGTTTAGTGATGCTAAGCTCTGTTTATAGTGGCATTTTATTAAGTGTCTAGGCCATTGTCAAGAAATGAGGATTGTTCTACACCGTTGTCGATTGGAAAGTCGTCATCATCCATCATGCTATTAGATAAATAAAACACCCAGAAATTTATAAATTTGGAATTTATATAAATAACCATTAAGTTAAATAAATGTAATATTATCACGGTTAATTACATTATCTTATGCTGAAGTGACATTTTGTTACCGATTTTGAAATATATCAAACTATATCAATTAACATAAAAATATAATCTTTCATCTAGTAAATCAGCTTTTCACCTAAATCTGACTAAAATATTGTAAAAACTATTTAATAATGATTTCTGAGTTGAGTATGATTAGAAATACCACCACCTAAATTGGTCAATAAATCTTCCTCATTCAGCAAAGAATTGCTAGTCATCTCCTATTTAAAATCCACAAGCATGTCCTAAAAAGTCTGTAGTGTTTTCACCACAAGATCTTAACATTTGTCAACTTGATCCAGTGATTGCTAACTCTGTTGGTTTTGGGATGGGTCCATTAATAATTTATTATTTGTAATTATTATATTCATAATTCATTTGATATTAATATTATTTCTGAATTATCAAAATATATTAATCATATTATTGACTGAAATAAATCAATTAAATATTTTGATTATTCTAAAAATTGCAATGCTTAAAATTAAAGCATAATAAGGGAATAAGATATTCAAAGAATTGAAGCTTTTAAATTTAACTCAATTTATAATTATATTTTAAACTTTATTACAAAAAACTTAACAAAGATATTTTACTAAAATGAACTAATAATCTCCTCAGAAGCAATCTAATTATAACTTTATTGAGGATTTAAGATTTATGGAAGTAATTAAATGAAAATATACAATAGAAATGTTAATTAAATTAATGAAATTTGTAAATTCAAATTGGTATTTATTGTTTATATGATATAATTTCTAACCTATAATAACTCTAACGGATACAACAGCTATGGTTGAGGCGGCTCTTCAAACTGGAGAGGTGGAAATAATAATTGGAGAGGTGGCAAGTCATTTTTCGGGAGAGGCCAATATAACAACTATAGAGGGGGTTATAGGGGAGGCTACAGAAACTGGAGTTACCGAGGCGGGAGAGGCGGTAGTAATGGAAACTATGGAAATTGGTAAAGAAAAGATGACACACAACAAACTCTCCTTGGTAGTAATAGAGATGAGTAAGAAAATGATAATGAATACGGCGATGAAGGGATGCCTGGCAATAATGAAGAGATTGAAAATGACTAGAATGATAGTAATTTTGGGTTTTCTAGTGGCTAACCAAATAAGAAGCGAAAGACTTTTGGAGATGACCATGAAATCAAAAATGAGGAAAACCAAAATCAGTAGTATTACAATGGCAATCAAGCTAAGCGTTTTTAGTATAACTCTGATTATTCGATGAAAAATGACTAAGAGTAAGAGGATAACTCATCAAATTTAAATTTTGAAGAGATGGCAAACGAAGATAATGAGTTAAGTTGCTAAGAAGTTCAAATGATGGATTAGTAGCCGAATTAATAGCAAAAACCTCAAAGAAGAGTTTAGTTTTAAGGCATTTCAAACGATGGAGACGATCAATCACATGGATCAGCTGGTTCAAGGGGATAATAACTAATAGAGCCTAAGTATCCTAAGTTTGGTGATAATGCCCCAAATTCAGTGACTCAGAATACTTACACTAAGAAGGATCATGTTTACTGTCATGGCTTTGGTTATGCAAAGATGGCAGAAAACCAAATTAAGCTAGAGACAGGTCTTAGTAGTCCATCAAAGTTTGATTAAAACTTAAGACCTCCACAAGATAGGCTGTAGAGTTAATTACCTTTCAACCCAACTATTAGCTTAAATGGAGGGAGCTCTTAAAACTAGAACAATAACAATGGCTAACAAACTACTTAATTTGGTTAGATTAAGCAAGAATCGGGTTAAGTAGCAAATAATAACTAGCAAGCTTAATAGTAGCAATAGTAAAGATACTAGCCTTAAGCACATCCTTTTTAGCAATAAAGGCAGTTACAGCCTTAAAGATAACAGCAAACTACTATCCCAAACATGAACAATAGGAATGGAAAGTTTAACAACAAAAATGCTTAACCTCCAGCACCACTGACAGAGTAATAAAGAATTGGTAAAGAACTTTTTGAAATACATCTTGAATCCATGAGAATGAGAAAATAGTTGATGGAAGAAATTAAGAAAACAACTGAATTCAAGAATTTACCTTGGTTTTTATTGCCAGAAAAAGTATGTAATAATAACTTATTTTCTAAATTTTAACTTTAATATAGATATTAGACGGGAATAAGAGAAGGCCAGACGATCCAAAGTATGATCCAAGCACCATTTTTATCCCACAGCATGAAATGCAAAAGTTTTCTCCATTTTTGCAGTAGTATTGGGAAATTAAGAGAACTCATTTTGACAAGGTACTTTGCTTTTAAAAGGGCAAGTTTTATGAGTTATACTATATCGATGCTTTAATTGGACATTACTTTTTGAAAATCTAATGGAGTGGAGGAGCTAACCCAATTAACTATCTTCAAGCAATATAAGTAGGCATTCATGAGAAAAATTTGAACAAATCTTGCTAAGAATTGATAGATATTGGCTTCAAAGTTGCAGTCATAGAATAGGTAGAAGATAAGCATGAAGTGGACAAACGCATGAAGATCAATAATAATAATAACTTCATGAAAAATAGAATGATGATGCAAAAGACTCATGAGCAGCTTGTGAAAAGAGATCTGAGTGGAATATACACGAGAGGAATTGCACCCTACGATCCTTCTTCGGTAGATTATGAAACTAAATGGATTCTAGCATTATTTGTATCTACAAGATCTACTCCTGCTTCTTTTGGCTAAGATCCACATATTAGGATTGACAAAATTTCGGTTGCATTCTTTGACAATACTACTCTGTAAATACATATGGGTTAATTTGACGAAGATTAATTGTACTCTAAAATGAGAACTCTTCTTTGCTAGATTAGACCTGTTGAAGTTATTTATGACAAAGAAAGTATCTCACTTGACGTTGTAAAGATGCTGAAAGAATAACCTCTTGCCCCTGATTTGAATAGTATATCATTGCGTTTGAATAACGTTGATTTTCATAAAGGTATACAAGTAAGTATGATATCTAGTATAAATAATTTTTATAGATTGCTTTAAATTTGTATGGCCCAGATGTAAATTAATGGCCAAAAGTTCTTCAATAATTTAGGCAATCTTAACATGAATATGAGCCTACCTGGATTGCTTTTGCTATGATGGTTATGTATCTTTAGAACAGACTTGTAGCAGATTAGATTTTGAAATTGACTGACATTCATCTTTACGACCCTATAAACCAACTAAAGACTCACATGGAAATCGATGCACAAGCAGTTAGACATCTAGAATTACTTGAGGTCATAGGAACTGAGAAACCAAAAGTAGAGGGCTCATTATTCCACTACCTTGATTATACAAAAACTGTTTTTGGAAAGAGACTTTTGAAAAAATGGATTAGTTCTCCGCTATATGACATCGATAAAATTAATAGTAGGCTTGATTCAATTGAAGATTTTAATAGGCATCCAGACTTAATTTTCAAATTGCAAGAAAAGCTTAAGATGGTAATATTTTCAAATAATTTAACTATTAGTATAGTTGCCTGATTTAGAGAAAGAGTGCACTAACATTTATAAGCTTTCTACAAGAGCTAATATTTCTTTGTTAACATTTGAAAAACTAGATATTTTTGGGTTTTTAATAGAATTGAATTAAAATGAGATTATTAAATAAAAAGTATTACAGTCCCTTTGATATTGAAAGTTTAAGAGACTTTTTCAATTTGCTAGAAAAAATAAAATTTGTCAATCAAATTCTAGGTATTTTTAAGACTGCAAAGGAAGGCTTTAAATCTAAAAGATTGAAAGCTCTCTTAACAATGAAAGATCCCACTAAAAAATAGCCATTAAAGAACGAAGATATAAAACCAAAGCGTGAATAATTAGATTCTCAAACTTCTAACTAGTCTTAAACGACTGCTCTTTTCCCAGAGATTAACAATGCCATTGCAGAGTTTGAAGCATTAATTATGTGGAGTAATGGATCTAATGGTGAGAAAATTCCTGAGCCAATTGAAGAATTCGATGCAGATTATGACATTGCTAAAAAGAGAATATAAGAAATTGAGAAGAAGCTTGATAATCATCTGCAAGAAGTTCGAGATATGTTTGGATATAAGTCTTCTAAAGAAATCAAGTTTGCTCATTCAACTCATTAGAGATACATGCTAGAAATACCAAAAGTTCTAGTAGAAGGAGGAAAGAGACCTCCAGATTTTGAACTTGTAAAGACTTCAACAGCTGTAAGAAACATATTATAAAAGCTTAATTCTTTATAGTAAGTTAACTTGAAGTTTATCACAAGCAAAATACGAACTTATGTGTCAGAGTTGGAAGATGCCGAGTATAACATTAAGATTGCCATTATGCCTTTTATTTGTTCAATATTTGAGATATTCAGGTAGAAGCGTCGAATATGGTCTCAAATAGTTTCGTGTCTAGCTGAGATTGATTGTCTTGCATCTATGGCAATAGTTTCCTAATCAGTAAGTGTAAGATTTTGTAATTTATTTTAAGTCAGATGGGTTGACATGCAGACCGATTTTCATCAAACCAGAAGACAATTTTTCAAAACCTTACCTTGAGTTAAGAAAAATGAAGCATCCATGTGTGAATCTTACATTTAATCCTGTTAATGAGCAATAATAGACTATAGGGTTCTCAGATGAACCAGTGTTTAAAACTTCACACTTCATACCAAACGATACGATAATTGGAAGATTAGATTAATCTTAGTAACATATTACTTCAAATTATGAAGATAATTAACCCAATATTTTGCTTTTGACAGGACCTAACATGGGTGGTAAATCTACTCTTTTGAGATAGACTTGTCTAGCCGTAATCATTGCATAAATTGGTTGTTATGTGCCAGCTGAGAAATGCATTTTAACTCCAGTTGATAAGATTTTCACAAGGCTTGGAGCTTCAGACAAACTTCTCGAGAAGAAAAGTACATTTTACGTTGAAATGGAAGAAACTAAAGCCATTTTAGATAAAGCAACCTAGAATTCACTTGCTGTACTTGATGAACTTGGTAGAGGCACTTCAACTTATGATGGTCTTTCAATCGCTGATGCAGTGCTTTAGTATCTAGCTGATAAGATTGGGGTAAGAAGTGTTTTTCTTAATATTTATTTTAGTGCCGCAGTCTGTTTGCAACACACTATCATCAACTCTGCTCAAAGTATGAAGATCACCCTCTCATTCAAAATGCTTCTATGACTTACAATCTTGATATCAAGAACTAAAAGATCACTTATCTTTTTCAGTTGAAGAAGGAGAAATGTGGTAAGAGTTTCGGTATCAATGTAGCATAGATAGCAGGTCTTCCAGTAAGTAGAATATTTACTTTGATTAACATATATAGCAAAAAATCATCAAAACAGCAATGACAAAATCCATAGAGCTAGAGAAATCTCTAGAGGAAGTATACAAACGATATTTAGAAAGCAGAAATAACATAGAGTTGAGAAAAATTAAACAGTAGAGAGTCAAAGAACAAAACAACTCTTTCAATTTTGGATTTTAAAATGTAAAGTAAAACTCTACCTCACCTATATAAAACCCTAATTCATCTGTAAACACTTCTCAAAATTCGATTTAACATCCTCCCTCCCAAGTTTTGGTGAAAGAATCAGACTCACCACAAAAACTAAGAATGCTGAGAAGATAGCAAAATCTCCTTCAACAGTAACTACTCTAGCAGCAATAATAGAACTCTTCCACTATATCAATCACAGATAACCCCACAAATCCATAGTCTTCCTAATAATAGCAAATTTTGTCAACATAAATATCATCATCCACCTCCACATCACAAAATACTACTCCCATGCAATAATAACAAAGGCTTAATAGGTAGTAATCTAATCAATAATAAATTAAAAATAATACTTAAAATGGCAATAACTTATTGAGCAATAATAAAAGCGGCCAATAAGTTAAATAGGAAATATCATATAATAATTAATTACTGTGAGAAATATACTTAACTATTAACATATATTTGAGATCTTAATTTATTAATGTATTATATATAACTCATTGCTTATATTTTATTTGATGAAAATTAAGAAATAATTTTGATTTTGTTAATTAATAATAAATTCATGATTGAATTGTAAAAGACGATTTACTCTTATAATTTATTCATATTAATCTGTGTAATAATTTTCATAGTCTCTATATAGTTTTTTCCTATTTTTAGAAGACCAATAGCGAAATTAAAATTTCCAAAATCGGCAATTTTTCAAGTTTATACTAATTCTATTTGACAGATTGAAAATTACTCGCGAATCAAGAATCTCTAGTATTAACTATATAAAGGAATTGAGGCAGGAATAAAATAAATAATATAACTCGACAATTAACAAATTAAGTATGAGGCTATCAAAAACACTCTTGGTTTTAAGTGTCCTAGGTTTGTATAAATAATTTTAGATTATCTTATTTTTTAAAAAATTAGTGTAAGAAAGTTTTAATATAAAGAGATAGAGTTTGGTCCTGGTATCAGGACAAGAAAACGGAAGCTCTGATGGATCTGGTTCTGGAGGAGGAAGCTCTGATGGATCTGGTTCTGGAGGAAGCTCTGACAGTTCTGGGTCTGGAGGAAGTTCAGATGCTGGCGGCTCAGGTGGCAGCTCTGACGCTTCGGGCGGTGCTAGTGGAGGTGGCTCAGAGGCATCAGGTGGCTCTGGTGATTCAAGTGAAATCTTACCCGTTCCAATAATCCCAGTTCCAAAAATTTAAGCGTTTCTTTCATTTTTACTTCCACAGAACGAAACAGTAATCTCCAACGAAACTGCTGCTGCAAACGAGACTGTCGTCGTTGTCAGTTTCCAGGGTGAAGATTTCGTCGTAGCCTTGACAAACTTATCAGCCTCATTGAATGGAAACCAAAATCCAACAAATGCTGCAAATGCAATTATGCCCAACCTCTAGAATTTATTTTTAAAATAGAGTCAGTTGCTTCTTAAACTATGCATAACTATTAATTAGTAAATTTATCTGATAATGCAGCTTAACTATCTGAATTTGCTGCTTTAGCTAGTTAAAACTAGTAAGAGGGCGATGTTGCTCAAAGATTGAGTGATTTGTTCGGATTTTTTTATTAAAAAACCATGAAATTTTACTTTTAATAACTAAGCAATTTAGAGATGTCCATTTATATTGATAAAATTTTTTCAATTTATGGAATAATGTTGCTTGCTGACGCCAGATTGTACACTGAAGTAGAAAGATCAATGGCCACTCTTTTCAATGGTGCAGAATAGCAAGAATTTATACTTTTACTTAAAAATTAATAAATGCTTAAATATTTTAGGAAAAGGCCTTTTATATATTAGATGATTTTTTGTTTAATGCTCCAATAACTTAGTCTCTAGTCTTAATAGTATCTACGTAGGCTGGACTAAATTCTAATCTCAGATTGTTGGTAACAAAGGACAATTAAGCGCTCTAGAGTCAAGTATTATTTGATAAATAAATCAAATATATATATGCATAATTAAATATGTCAGTTTTTTCTTTTTAATAACGACTTCATTGAATATTGCCAAAGTGAAAATAACTTGTAATAACAAGTTCAAAAAATATTAAGTGTTATAAAAATAATTTGATAATTATTTTGTTAATAAAAAGTTGTCGAGCTTGCTGATTTATTACTTGGTAGAAATGGATGTGATGCATTCCCAAATAATTTTATATTTCTAATTGTTATGGTATTTTTATATTAATCCTGCTAAGCAGCTTATAATTTTGCAATTTATTAATAAATATGATTATTATTTTGATTGCAGGTACTTTACGATGGATACTTAGACGCATTAATTTGGTAAGGATGGAGAGACTTCATGGCTGATAAAGCAGGTTTCTTGGTATTTTACCTCGCTTAAGGTCAAACTGTCGTAAAAGCTTGTGTTTATTAATGATCAATACTATAATATTTAATTGTGAAAACATAGTAGGAAATAATAGCGCTAGCAACGACAGTAGCAGTGCTGATAATTCATCATCAGCAGATAACTCTACTGATGGCTCATCTGATTAAAGCAATTTAGAATCAGTAAGTCTGTATTTAAAATTTAATATAGTTATTGATAAATACAAGAATTTTAAAAATTAAGAAATATAAGAAATTAATAAATCAGCAGACTACGTTCAAGATTTGGTTGATGCCATAATTATTTTATTTTAAATTAAAGATATACTATATTTTATCTATGAAAGTCTCATAAAAATTATTTATATTGCTGTAATAAATTTATTTGTAAAATTAATTAATATATGAGGTTTAAAATTTCTTTTAATCGGCTCTAAAAATATCTCTCTTACTAAATCCTATTTAAAAATTTAAGATATCTTATGAATTATAAAAATCTTTTATATTAGTTAAAAATATAAAATTTACTAAAATAGCTCAATTTTAAATTGATTTAGTTAACTTGGTATAAGTATTTTAATTGTAAAGTTCTAACTTTACTTTTTTCTGGATCTATCTGTAATTGTTTAATTATCTTAAAATTATTAATTTTTAAAGCGTCTCTCTAATACAAAATTAACAATCATTTTTATTTTATATCCCAATACAAGCCGATTTTTACTATAACTAGAGTGTAAACCTTCGATAGATTAGCTAGAAGCAGCATCGCCCAAACTGTCGGAGTTAACCTCGGAAGATTGTTGAGTGAGAACGAGGGACTTGACCTTGAGGCCATCGGTATCAATACCAACGGATGGACTCTTTCCGCTATCTACAGCGACTACGTATGGTTGATGGGTGTCGTCTGGGCTAATTCATCTCTCAATGATTTCTATTCCGAGTGCTGGAATTGCGCCACTGTACAAGATGGACAATACAGAGCTCATGTCGCATGGCTTCCAATCAACGCCAATTCATCAGTCTTCTCATAATTTTAGAAAACTACTCATCTTTTTTTTTATATTTAGTCGCACCAGGAAGTTTAGATAACTTGCAAGAAGGAGAAAGTAGTGATAATTCAAGCAGCAGTGATAACAGTACTGAAAATGGCGGTTCTAGCATACTCAAATAAGATTTGAAATTAAACATTGTTTTTATTTAGCAATGGTGGTCAGTAAAACAACTACTAAGTTATTGCTGGCTAAGCCTGGGACAATCTAGGTAACTGCACAAGTGGAGTCTGGGTTATCAACAATTCAATTCCCTACTACGTCAACACCAAATTAGAAGACAAACTAGTCTACAGATTAATTATAAATTGCTATATATGCATTCATAAATTTGATTAGGCAGCTCTGAAGACATCTATGCCTGGGGAGTTGACAGCTTCTGCTATGGCAGACCACAAGTATACTGAGCTTTTTCATGATACACTCTTAATTAAAGATTAACTTTTTAAAATCATAAAAATTCACCCTCAAATAAAATTATTTACTTATCAATCATAAATTATTGTCTATTTTTCTTCTCATAGTATTCTTTAATCATATTAATAATCTGTTTGAAAAAGTGAAAACTAGTTATTCAAATTACTATAAATAGATAATTCAAGACAAATATACATAATTATGAATATTTTTAGTAAAGTAATTTAGCAAAAACTATATTGCAATAAACTACTTGAAAATACAAAATTAAATTCTTTTTTAATGATTTAGAGTTAAAATACAGTGCTAATTAATTGATAAATAAACCATTAAATTAACATTAATTTAGCAATAATTAGAATTTAAATTTAATATTAATATAAAATTTACTATAGTAACCTTGAAATATCTAAGTGAATAATCTGAAACAATGAAATAATGCGAATTTATAATAAAATTACTCGCGCCTAGGGATTCTTATTAATTTGTATATAAACTCCAGAAGACAGAATGACATCTAATTAATCAAAACTAACAATATTCATGTATTATGTTATACATAAATCACTAATATATTTGGTAAAATATCTAATATTAAGAATATTTTAGTTTACATAACAATAAATTGCTGAGAATAATTAATTAAATTTTACTCAAAAAATAATTGTTAATTTCTTTTAATATTCACATGAGATTTACAAAAACTTTGCTTGTATTTACTGTGCTTGGTATGATTACAGTATCATGCCAAGATTCTAGTGGGGGTGTAGGTGCAGCAGACTCCTCAGGAGTAGTAACATCTGAAAGCTCTGCTGGTTCCTTCTCAGGGAGTTCATCAGACGGGTCATAAGAAATTTCTGGGGGAGGAAGTAGTAGCAGCTCTACTAGTGGTGGAGGAAGTTCAGGCGGTGAAAGTGGTGCACCTGATAGTGGACCTAGCGAAGTCATCATTCCAGTCATACCTACGCCAGCTGATTAGTTTTTATTTTTAAAAAAAGATGGTTTAAGATCATTACGTATTAAAATATTTCTTTATGATAACACTACAGAGAGTGGCGGAGAAGGTGGTTAAGTAACAAACATAACTTTCTCTGGCGAAACATACATCCAAGCTCTTGGTCAACTTGTTAATGCAATTAATGGTTCTTAAATTCCAGTAGGTGCTGCTGCTCTGTTAGTTAATGAGGTTAAGAACTTTAAATAAATCGATTACTCTGATCTGCAAGATTTCGCATCATTAGCTCTGAACAATGAGCTATCAAGTGCTTAAAAAGATATCATTTTGGAATACTTCAACAATCTTACAATTGTTGAAAATCGTGCCTTTGGAAGCTTAGATAGTTCTCTTGCCTCCGTTTTCCATTTATAAAATTTTAATCATTTCTTCTGTTATACCCGAATGGCTTGAAAACAAATTGATATACATTTCAATTTGTGATTTTCCGTAGTGAGAATGAAGATTAATGCTATACTTATTTCTCAACAAGTTTGAATTCATTCTATGTTGGATGGTACAAATTCAAAGAATAAATAACGGGCTCGTAATTCCTTAGCGCTATCGAATAAACTTAGGATTTTGCTGAATTTTGTAAAGCTGAAAACAACTTCAACTAATACGTTCAATATTTTATAATTTATATGTAAATCTTGGAAATAAGATGTTTAATTGTTATTTATAAAATGGTAAATTTGATTGACAACCTAGCAAATTTACTACTTGGACAGGATGAATGTGACATTTTAACAAATCTTATAAGTTCAACACCCCCCCATTAAATTATAGTTTTCTTTATGATTCTTCTTGTTTATAAAATATTATTTGCTACTGATAATATTAAATTTAATCTCGATGATATAAGTTTTGACATTTAAAATTAAAGATTTTAATTAATTTTATAGCAGAAAAGAGGCAAACTTTCTCAACACTAATTTAAGGTATAATGCGAAAATTTTATGAAAAAAATAAGATTTTATATTTCACATTTAAATAAATGTTGGGTGGATAAATTTAAATCACTAGTGACGTTTTATAATCTCTATATGGTGGTAGTCAAGATGCAAACATTTTATAAATAAATTAAATTAACCTCTACATGATTTCCCCCTTATTATATTGTTTTTACATTTATGTTGGCTGGAGGGACTTTATAGCTGACAAGGCTGCATTCTTACTTTACAATTTAGAACAGGGTATCGTAATTGCAAACGCTTGTTTTTACAAATATTTCATAGATTTTAGTGTTATTTATTCTTGTGAGTAAATCTAAAATTAAAACAGTAGTAGCAGCTCAGATAATAACACAGATAATGGTTAAAATAATAATAACAGTACCGACAATTCAACTGAGGGTGGTAACAACACAAGCAGCGACAATAGTACTAATGGTCAGGATATAATACAAGTTTCCTTAAATTTACAGTTTATATTATTTATGATTATCAAATATTTCATAATTTTAACCTAATCTGATAAATACGAATAAATTAGACAATCAGTCATGGACAGAATTTATATATATAAATTTTATTTTGAATTATAAGTATTCATGGCTTCTTATAATTTTAGCTTATTCTTAATGTAAGTAATATTAGAATTTTGATGTTCGATTAATTGGCTTTGCAATCAGTTGAGCAAACTCTTTATTAAAATTTGAGATTTTTACTGAGAAATAATCAAGGAAATAGTCTTGAAGTCATGGCAATAAACATTAATGGTTTCGCTCTTTCTCAAATAAATATAATTTTTTACTAATTATAATAAATAATAACCTAATTACGTTATTATATGGGTCTAATTAAAAATGTTTATAATACCTCAAATATACAGTGACTATCTCTTGAAAATGTAATGAAATCATAAAACAGTAATTATTCGTTTTTATTTGTCTTAGATCTTATGAAAATGTTGGCATTGTCAAGTAAGGTTTCAATGAGTAAGAATTTAAATATTCGCCAGAAATTAGGAAATTAATCAAGATTAACTAATAGTATTTAATAATTAATATTTAAATAAATAAATTAATCATTCTAATTTACTAATTAAAACCACACTCCAACCCAAATCTATATATGGTTTGGGATAGAGTGTGGTATAGTGTTATTTTAATTATATATTTAAATTAAATTAAAAAATAACATTTCATTTATTAGAGATGACATTTAATTTATATTAACAAACAATTTACTTATACTTTACTATGATTTATTTATTTACATTTAAAAAGTTTAAAAATTAATCATTTTATAAACGTGATATATTATAAATATATGAATTCAATGATTTTATAATAAATTAAATGTCATCTCTAATAAATGAAATGTTATTTTTTAATTTAATTTAAATATATAATTAAAATAACACTATACCACACTCTATCCCAAACCATATAAAGATTTGGGTTGGAGTGTGGTTTTAATTAGTAAATTAGAATGATTAATTTATTTATTTAAATATTAATTATTAAATACTATTAGTTAATCTTGATTAATTTCCTAATTTCTGGCGAATATTTAAATTCTTACTCAATATCAGATTTGTATGTTGAGTGCTGGAATTGTATCTCAATGATGGAGGGTCAATACCTAGTCGTAGTAGACTGGCTTCCAGTTAACTCCACTGCCTCTCTCCCTCCTGGTGCCCTTGATAACTTCATTTATTATAAAATATATTCTCAATTAAATCACAATTTAATATAACATCGTGATTGTCAGAGGCAACAGCAGTGATAGTACTGTAGGGCTTGTTTAAGTTGTTGATGAACAGTTGTCCTCTGATATTTGGGAAACATTCATTATTGTAGAAATATATTCAAAATTTGGAAATTAATTATAATTAAATTATTGCCAGTTAAAGTTGGCCAGAATAAACAATCTAGGGCTCATTCGATAGAGAATCCATTATTTGCTTGTCTTTATTATTATTAGCGGTACTATTTTATATCATTTCCTGAGCAAGTTAACTTGACTTAATTGGATACTTCTAAATTAGATTAATTATGTCCTCCAATTAAAGTCGAATTCACTAGCTCAGGGGATGAGATAAAATATTTCCGCAATTGTAAAGTCCAGCTAATTTTAAATTCTCTATCAAATGAGCCCTAGATTGTTTTAACTAGCTAACTTTAATTGCCAAAAAATTTAATGAGTAATTAATATAATTAAAATTAATTTCAAAAATTCGAATGCTTATTTACAGTATTATGTTTTATATAGTTAGATAATAAGATACAGTTCTTAACTCTAAATTTATTTGTTTACAGATTGGGCAACTGCACCTCTGGAATTTCATGGGTAGATAAGAACGTTGATTTTTATATTAATAACAATCAAGGCAACAGAGTAGTAACGAGATCAAGTGATATCCTTGATATGTGGGCTTGGGGCATCTAAGAATTTTGTTATGGCAGACCCAGTTCTGCCCTCGTTTGATTTTTATAAAGTTGAATATATATATAACCCAACAAAAAAGATTTATTTAAATTAAATGATGAGAAACTTAAACAAAAAATGAGTATAAAAATGCCTTATATCATATGAAAATCATCAAAATAAATAATCAAATAAATTTAATTTTCTTTAAGAAATATTAAGATCAAACTTGGATAGGACTTGAAAATTTATATTATTCATCAATTTTATTAAATATTAGATTCCTTATTTAATTTGATTCATGAGAATAATAGCATACAGTATATTAGTAAGTTTTCTTATTAAATATATAGATAAAAAAAGAGAAAATTAATTTATTCAAGAAAAATATTTAAGATACGAAATAATTATTATAGATCTAGGTTAAAAGTGTGAGTTAATGTGTTTACTTTTTTGTAGGAAATAACTTTAATTACTACCAAAATTGTGGGGAGAAGTGATATCGGTTAGTGCAAAATATTATTCTCATAAACGCCAAAATCCAAAGTTGGTGCAACATGGAAATTTTTCACTTTTGAGACTACCCTCAAATTTTATCTTATAAAATAAGAATATTTTTCAACAGTTTTTAAATTGATTTCCTTCATGATATCATGTAAAATGAAGTACACTTTAATAAAATTAAAATCATAATTAATTTTAGAGATTTGTATTTTCATATAATCAAAAATATTTTTATCAATAAAATAATTATAACTTTTCTTATATTCAATAATTTAATTATGGTTATATTTAGAAGAAGAAATAATAACTCCTTTTAATCTTTCTTTTTTTATAAATATGAACAGATATGTTATTGAAAATGATATAATTATCTAAATTATAAATATTCAATTGATTAATATATATTTATCAAAGAATAAATGATTTTAAAATTATTATTTAAAGGATTAGATATGAAACTAAAATTTCATGAAGGATCTCAATTTAAAATATAATGAAACATCTTTTCTAGAAGATACGATATATTTTTTTTAAAGAGGGGTGGTTTCTAAGTGAAAAATTTCCATGTTTACTTTAAATTTAGGTGTTTTTGAGAATATTCTTTTGCATATACTTATTACCCATCCCAAAATTAATAACAAAATGCTGTTTGTGTACAAAAACTGCAAATTACTCAACCAAGTGATTCGCTTTTCTCCACTATTTAAGCTAAAAGTAGGCTACATAGATATAACAAATAAATTTAAAGAATAAAATTTACTAGACAATAAAAAAAAGACTAAGTTTATATTCTAATTACTAAATATTTTTATTTTATTTTTAGACACAGAGCATAATGAGACTAGCAAAAGTACTCGCACTTACCGTGGTTGGATTAATTGCAAGAAGAAAAATTAATCAAATTTATTAAAAAAATCTACAATTTTTTGACATATAAATTGAGTTCCATTTACTCTTATATATAGAGTTAATTTAATTGCCACTGTGGGTTGTTAAGATCAAGTTGAACCAGGTAAAATTATAAAGACTTTATAAAAATGAAATTGGTAAAATTAATGAATTTTTTGAAAGTACTGAAGATTAATAATAACCCGAAATCATAATCCCGGGAGAGGAATATTTGAGAGCCGTGACTGGTTTAGCGAACAGCATGTCTTCCCACGCTATACCAGGTGGAGTCGCTGCTAATATTACGTTCGCTCTCCAAAACTTTCATTAATTATAATTCATAGTACAACTATTTTATATGATTCCCGTCCATATAAAAATATTAGAATTTTAAACTTATCGACTTACTACGATAGTTTTTCTGGTTTTGGTTAACTATTAAACTAAGATTAAACAGTCGGATAATATTTGTACGATACATACAAAACTCAAATCAATTTTATTTTCAATCTCCCAATACAAAGTTTTTATTATTTATAGATATTTAATTTTATAATCAAAGGGGGGAGGTTCCTGCCTTACATAAAATAGTGAGTAATTTCATAAGAAATATCTATTAATTTTAATTTTGGGTTATGAAAATTTATAGTTAATACTAATTAATCACTTATCATGAAATAATATGAACTGTCTTGTTAAGACTTACATTTAAGTATTCTTTTTTATATGTAATTAGGCATAAATTATTATTAAACCTTAAATATATATTGACAATCGACAAACTCAGTTTTATTAATAAGGTATCATTATTAATATAAAAGAAAATATATTTTAATTTTAGAGCAGGAAACTTACCCTCAAATTAAATGATAAATCGTTTTTAGATTTTTTGGGGCTATTTTTACTTGAAAATATTAATATTCTTTTAAATTATGTAATACTGTTATTTTTTCCCTACATTTACATGAATTTATAATTTTAATAAATCAGCAAATAGGACGACGCAGTATTCGGCCTAGTTGATAGAAATTTAAAGACTCTGTTTGAAGGCCAGGATGACTGCTACAACGACTTCTCAAGAGGAATTGCTGAGATATTTTTGGGGTGGAGCAAGCTCTGGGATAGAATCACCGGTGTCAACAGATATGGCAAGCTCGAAGAATCCAAAGATTTCGCTGATTTCTGTGTCAGAGAAAGGGACAATTTATCCTCACATATTCACGAAATATATTCAATGAGCATCATTATTTAACTCAAAGTATTTCTAGTTAATGCATTCCATTGCAAATGGAAATTATTAAGTAGATTGATGACATTGCTGACATGTTACTTGGTACAGAACAATTACGAAAAATATAAATGAATTAATTAGTCAATTAATTATTTATTAATAAGATTTAGAAATTAAAATGGACTTAAAAGAGAGAGAGTTAAGGCTAATTATAAATAGAAATTTGTAAGTTTAAAGTAAAAGAATCTCTCAAATTTTTTAATTTAAATTTACTTCAGTGTATGTACATAAATTTAAAGAAATATTTTTGAAAAAGAATTAAATGCATGCTGAAATAAAATATTGGGAAAATATTATTTCAATCCTTGTATGACTTCGATTTCTTACAAACAATTACTCATTCTTATATATTACATTAAATACAACCACTAAATAAGTATTACTTAAAAGCAGATTTTTTAAATTACTTTTAAGAGAAAATTATTTTTTGTCATTTAAATATCTACTTTATTTTCTAAATGCGATGTCTTACAAGCCTTGTACAATGGAAATGTTCAATAAAACATTTGGACTGGCTGGAGAGACAACATTGATAATAACGCTGCCTATTTAGTCATGTACTTTACTGAAGGTGTCGCAGTATTCGATTCTTGTCTATTTATTTATGAATTAAATTAAAACTAAAATTTTGAAAATTGTCATGAAGTTTATCAATAATTAGACGCAGATTTTGCTGCTGATGAAACATAATAAACTGAGCATTTATAAATATTTTTTATTTTAAAGCATTAAGCTTAATTAGATTAATACAGAACAGATTTCCAAGATATTGTAAATAGAATTTTGAGAAGAAAAAAAATAGGATTTATTATGACTAAATTACTTTAATTTTATATACATTTGATAAATAATTGATTTTAATTTTGGAGTTCGATTAACTTGCTTTACATTCAATTGAATTGACTCTCCCTTAGAATTTAGTTTAACTCTTAGATGAAAACCAAGACTTAAGCCTTGAAGTTATGGGCTTCAATCAAAACTCCCAAAACTCATGAAGTTGTTTGATTGAGTTTTTGATTGATAAAAGTAGAAAATTAACTCATACTTTATTAGATTTTTAATAGGGTTTATGTAGGATTTTATTTTAAAATATTAGTAATTTAAGTGAGTATATGCTAGGTTTGGCGTCAGTTCATGACAGTAAGCATATATAATTATTGTTGAAGTTGAGTTATGGATACGATGATTATAGTGATCAACTCAAACTTATTCTAAATTACACATCTATAGCAAGACTGCTCCATAAATCTCCTGCTACTGTTAGGTCTCACAGTCTATTAGCATTGAATTTAAAGAGATAGCAGCTTAATTCTAAGCCTAAGAGACCCATAAAATTTTAGCAGCATCACATTTATTATCTTTTCAATGATAAGACTCTTAAATACTGGCCTCATTTCTCTCTCGCCTCGATTGCTGTGATGTTTCATCGCCAATTTCCTGAGCTTGACATATCTGCTTAATCGATAGCTAACATATATAAAAAGAACGGAATATCTTACAAGACAGTCAATCGCATTAAGAGAGTGATTGACTTTAATGTTCCATTTTATAAGACTAATTTAAATTATATATTCGATTAAATGCAGAGGTCTTAAGAGCATAATATAAAGTTCATACACGCTGATGAAGCTGTATTTACATTCAATACCTTTATATCAAGGTCTTGGTACAAGAGGTATAGTAATATAGAAGTTTATGACTAAAAGGTTAAGATATAAACTCATGCAATCCTTGGTGGAATCAGTGAAGATTGTGGCTTAGAGACTTATGTTATACATCCTCTTTCTATAAACACTAAATAATATATTAAGTTCTTGCAATAACTCAGAGATAAGTACGCTGACTTAGAGATTATTCTATTCGTTGATAACTTTTCAATTCATAAAAGTAAAGACTCAAGACAGGATTATGAAAGTCTAAATATAACAGCTGTATTTAATGTTCCTTACAGCCCTTAGTTTGGGGGTAATTGAAAGGTCATTATAAGAAATTGCTGCTCTATCATCTGATGCATGATTTAAGATAGATATAGTCGATTTTATTAAGAGTGCTGCTAAGAGAGTCAGCGATGATAAATATAAAGTATGCGGAAGAGAAGGGAGATTTTGTGTTTGTAAATAAGTATTAGATTTAAACGAATATATAAGTCCACATATTAAATTAGCCCGTAAAGGGATTTGGCTTTAATTCTTATCTTTTTCTTAAGGCTTGCTTTGGCCTTTATTTTTTCTCATGGTGCCTCTCCTGCATCTATGTTCATATCCTCTGGCTTTTATAAATCTTTGAAGAGCCTCTTACTCAATTCATGTTTTACTTGAGACTTTCTCTCTCTGTTTAATTTGCTGCGCTCTTTCATCAATTAAATAGCAATGCCAGAATTTTCAATAGAGTTAGTAATCTAAGCTTGCTTGAGATGAAAGGATGCTTCTGAAGTTCCTAAAGCCACTTGCCACTTATTTTAATTCCTTGCTTCTCTTTTTCTTAGGAGAGATGCTGTAGCGTTTCTTGTGAGCTTCATAAATTACTTCATTTAAGTACTCAGGTTTCAGAGTTGCAAGAACACCAAAGGAGAAGTTTCTCTCTGGCAACTTATTAGAAATTTGCAGCTTTGATGGTTAGGTAGAGAGCAACTTCTGGATAATTCGTAGGATCGTCATATAGGTTTGTAACAGATGTTTCAGGGTAGTTAGGAATTCCAATCATCCTAATTTCATTAGACTGAAAAGCTTTTTTCTCTTTACTTAGCAAGGCTTTTAAGAATGATATTTTTGATCCTTCCTAAGTAGGCAAGAAAATCAACAAAGATTAATATATAAATCTTAGCTAAGAACTTACCTTGCTATACCAAATAACTATATAGGTCCTCTTTACTTCGAAATTTTCCTATTAAATCTTGAGATTAAATTCTCTTCATTGCATCATTCATAGACTCCATCTTGCTTCCTCTTTCTAGAAATGATAATGAAATTTAAAATTATGGATATCTATTCTAAGTTTATTAAAATCTTACTACTAAATAGGGAGGACCTACTGGAGGTCAACCTTGAAAAGACATGCGGAGAAGCATTGAAAAACTTGCTCCAAGTTTCACAGATTGATCTCCATTTTTATCACGATTATTTTTCTACTAATAATGTTTAAATATTTTGGAGGTCCTCCAAATTAAGTTTAAGCTTTAATAGGAATTAAATTTTAAGGTTAAATATTAATTTGAAGAATCATAATTTATAATTTAAAAAATTTAGTGAATAAATATTTTAATTATTATTAATAAGAATACTTATAAATATAATCAGAAAACTTTAATAGGAGATATCGGAAGCATGTCTAACATTCATCAAATATAAGTTTCATTTTTTCCCTTTTATTTTATATTTTATAGAGTATGTGCTACCGCAGTACTAGTTATCAAAGAAGCTGTTAAAATTAGGTAGGAGAGTAAATAATTTGCCTTTGAACATTAAATTTTACCAGTAAAAGTTGACTATAAATGTAATAAAGGAATCTCTTACAAGTCAACTTATAAGAGACACTTGAGAGATATACACAACGATATGCCAAGGTTATATCTCAAGCATTAAAAGAAAGATGGGAAGTATGTCTGTGAGTTCTGTGAGAAGCCATATTCTCATACTAGAGACCTCAAAGTGCACTTAAAGAAAAAGCACAATTAAAGTTTTGTCTTTATTCATGAACCTACAGGGAATAGATTCCTCTAAAAGAGAAGATCAAGAAACCCAGTGGAGTCTCTTAGAGTTGAAGTCTAGAAGTAAGTTAAAATGAAGAAAGCAGTCAAGAACTTTCCAGTCTCTGAGATCAATAAAATCATGGTTAAAATAGAGGCAATGAAGATTCCCATAACGAAAATAATTGACATAGATTCTTGCCAAGAAAGCTACCTTATTCTCGAAGATAAAATATAAGATAGTTACTGATGACTAATATGCTTCTAAGATATATCCTTTAAATTACTTCTTTGCTGATTACAAGTTCTAAATGGAATTCGGTTGAGTATTATGCTCTTTAACAGGCAAAGTTTATAAGTGTTTGCATATAATAAAGTTTGATGCTATACTACTTGTAAAAGATATTGCTGCATTTAGGCTTCAGTGGATTGAAGAGCTTCACATGGTTATGTTCATAGAGACTTAAAGCCAGAGAACATCAAAATGAACTTTCAGCCTCTTAGAGTTTATATAATAGACTTCAACAGAGCTCAAAGAGTGCAAGTCTCTGCATAAGGAAATGTATACGGCACCCCTGGGTATTTCCCAGAGAAAGAGGATTGGAGAGATTGCGACACTTTATGGGATATCTGGGCTCTAACAGTAATATTAATTGATAGCAAAATGCTTTGAAAAAATACTTTAACTGCAAAAGTAAAATATATTCTAAGTAAAGAATCAAAAATATTAAGATAAATAAAATATTAATGGATGCATAAGGAGCTTGCATACTCAACCATCATCAAGCCTAGTTAAGATAATAAACTACAATAGAAACAATCAAACACTAACTTAGAAAGATAAATTAAAGAGAACTGCTACATGACTCTAAGATGATTTTTGTATGAAATATTTAGAAAATCACTTCTTATACCCACTTAAATTACTAATATTTAAACTATAAATCCCTACATAAACCCTCTTAAAACCCTAATATAGTGTGCGTTAATAGTCTACTTTCATCAATCTTAAACTAAATCAAACAACTTCAGGGGTTTTGGGGTTTTGAATGTCAACGGGTTTTTCTTATCTACTATTTACTGGGACTATTCTCACAGTTTAAAATAAATTGAAATAGAATTCTCTGATTTTATTTATTATCCAGAATACTTGATGCAAATGGGGGCCGTTTTTAGTGATGCCTCAGAAGACGCTTTCTATTCAGAGTGCTGGCAATCATTTCATTAAATAATTAAAAAAAACAAGAATTGTTGGAGAATATAAGAATTTGATTTAAGTTTCAAGGATTATTTTGATTTAATGCTTTACAGTTACCTAGGGAGACTACAGAGTGACCGTGTCATGGTTACCAGTTGAAGGTACCGCTTCAGTCACCTAAGAAACTCTAGACGCTATCGTATTTGATGAGACCAACAGCAAAGAAGACTTGGCCAATTAAGTGTGGCTAGGAATGGGAGACGAGTGCGTAGCTGGAGTAATGATCTTTGATAGATCCATTGATCACTATGTCAACACTCAATTTACCGACTAGGTTGTTTTCAGTCAACCAGATGATTTTACTGTAAATTATTTTGAAGTATTTTCCTTAATAATACTGAGACTCATAATAATTAAAGAAACAAGATGTATCATACCCATAATTTATAGTTTTACTTTATTTGATGATGTAGATATTATTGCCTGGGGAATAAACGAATTATGCTTAGGTAGACCATCACTCGGTTCCACATAGCCAGTTGAAGAACAGCCAACTGTTGAGACTCCAACTCCCGCTGATACTGAAGCAACCACTGATAATAATGAGGAATCTTCAGACACTCAGCCATGATTATAATTAAATTAATTAAATAATTAATTATAATATGATGAAGCAATC
The DNA here is from genome assembly GCA_000711775.1 of Oxytricha trifallax. NCBI lineage: Eukaryota > Ciliophora > Spirotrichea > Sporadotrichida > Oxytrichidae > Oxytricha > Oxytricha trifallax. The sequence continues at coordinate 32,452 of ARYC01019235.1, read as the reverse complement.
CTTATAGTATAAATTCGTAATCAAAATATAAAGACTTTATATTAGTCCTTTAATACTATTTTTCATAATTATTTTACTTTCATCATATTCGCACATTATTTTCGAAAAAAATTATTAATCTCCTATTTAAAATCAATGATTAAATCACAAATCAATTATAATTAATGTAGTATTTTTATCTAGAATTCTTTATTTAATGCCAATTTTTTGTTATAAAATAATTTGACTAAAAATCAGTCCCATATATAATTTACTTTAATAGTCTATAGTAACTTTTTTTTTTAAATATATTTTAGAACTTTCTGTAATTCATTTAATATCATCCATTTTATAAAAATATTATATATTTATAATTATTAAAAAGAGAAAAAAAGATGAAGTTTAAAAAGTATCATAAGTTTTAATTCTCCATAAAATTTAAGGTCACTGCTTCTGCAGATCTGACATGTCACAGTTCATGAAACTCTCTATAATCCTTATAAATTATACTGTATTTAAAGTTACTAAAAGGGTTATTTTGATTGTGGTTTTGATAGGATTTTATTTTTAAAAAAACATTGTTAAAAATTGACTTTAAAAACCCTCAAATTCCTTTAGAAAATGTTAAGTAATTCTTTATTAAGTAGTGTTCATGTATTTATTAAAGGACAAAATAATTATTTGAAAGACAAGCAAGCTTCAATGTTTTTAACTGGCCTGAAATACAGTGAAGGTAAGACATTTCCCAAAAATCCCTGTTAATATTACTGACATTAGATAAATGCCATATTATATACTTATAAAGTTCATTTTGGTCTTTATCACAACAAAATAATAATAATACAAAAAGGAAGGTTTTATTCAAAAATTTTATTTTATTTATAAATTATTAATTAAAGATTTATTTGAAAATATTTAAGAATATTTTATTCTTAAATTGTATTCTATAAATAAATTAATTGTATTTGGTATTCAAATTATAAAATGCAATTTGAATATTAGACTATAACAGAATATTTTTATAAAAGCAAATTTACTGTAAAAATATTAAATATTTATTTCGAATCATTAAGATTAACTTATAAAAATAAAATATAAAATAATAAATTAGAAAGTTATGTTAAAGGATTTATAGGGTGATATAAACAACATTGAGTCCTCTTTCTTCTAATATACACTTTTTTCTGAAGATTAGGATAGGTAAGGGTTTTTCCAGTTCATCTCATGAAAAAGGAGATTCGGTAGGGTTCAATCGAGATGAAACTAGTTTTGTGGGTGGAGCCTGAAGGATTTCCCTGTAATTGATAGGATACACTCCATAAATCCAGATTCCTTAGTAATAAGAAGAGAGATGGAGGTGGAACTCCCCCTTTAAGATTGAGAAGACGGGAAACATAAAAAGCAACGATGATTATAAAAAAAATCAGATTGTTTCTTGAGCGAAATAATAAAGAATCAATAAAGTCTAGGCAGTTTTAACTCTATAAATCCTAAAAGAATTAATGTAAGTTAAAAGTTAATCTTGAATCATGAATTTACAAGTGTTAAATATCAATATCCTGGCATGGCCAAATTCTTCTAGAACTTGTTGGCACCCAGAAAATTCTTTACAGATTTACATTAATTCCCTAAAGAACTTACTTTTTAAAATGTCATGGTTCTTATAGAATATACTCTCATTAAGGTTAAGACTTGTACAAAATTTTCGCAATTTCTTTCATCACAATGAAGTTCCCTCATCTCTTAAAATCATTTTTTGGTTACCTCTGGAACATGAATGTAAAAATCTTGAAAAGCTGGATAGTTTTTTGTCTTTATGATTGTCAATTCAATTCACTTTGATTCGTAAATAGTAAATGAAAGTTTATTTAGTATAAAATAGGGAATAATTAAATTTAATTTGAGATTGCTCATAAAATTTAACTTATGCATAAGAAAAGCTAATTTTTACAAAAATAGTAACAACTTACAAAAACGATAATTACTCCCAAAAGTTATGCACACTAATTTTCACTATAAATAAGGAAGATCTAATAAGATCAATAATAAACATAATATCATTTTAATCATCTTAGACTCATAAATATTGCTACAAATAAATAAATTTACAAAATTTTAGGTTACTATTTAGATACATAAATTTTATTTTTTATAAAAATAACCACATTTTTTTGGAAATAATTTAATTTTTAAGTAAAGATAAAAGTATAATATAGACAAAAATTATAGTATTATTTATTGATTAAAAATCATGTAAATCATTTATATGTAAATAATTTATTTAAAATATTTCATATTGTTCCAATTAAATATCAAATTTGACAATAAAATGAAGATAGATAAATTTTTCAAAATAATTAATGTAGCGACTGTTTTGATTATATGAATAATTAAATTAAATTTTGATCGCTGTATAAGGATTGATGTTTAAAAAAATCAAATAAATTTAACATATCACTGTTTAATACTAAAATCAAACCATCAATCTTAGTCGTGAAGTAGACGTATCTCAGTGAGTTGACGTGGCAAATTCTGTGACGTGGCAGTCATGAAGTAGAAAACTCCGAAAAAAACTAATCTCGCTATCACTTAGTCTCCTCCTAAAATCAAGATGTCGACCGGTTATAACCCGGGGACAGAGCTCGTAGAATTCAATAAGAGTGACAGAAGTTGGAGAAAAACGCTTACCAGTCCCACCGCTGCTGGGAAACTTAATCCCTGTACTTTCGCTGTGGTAGCTTCAGCACCCTAACCCGGTGTGGAAGAAAAAACCTTATCGTTGGCTTCAATAGTTTTCGTCTTCTCACTTTTGAAGGCAGAGCGTACCTTCATCCTGTTCCCTATTACCCAGAAAATTGAACTAAAGCCAGTAGACTCATTTAATACAGGGGAATCCTAGGATCCAGCTCACTCGAAGAGTGTATGGTGACGAATTGAACCCCACCGACTGGTCTCTCATGCGTTGCACCCAGCAACCTCCTACCTGCTTTCGATAGGCCTTAGTGTAGTAGAAAGCTCTATTATAATGTATTTAGTACCACCTTGCAATTAACTTTCTAATTTAATAATGCTGTAGCAGGATAGGATTCAAATTTTGTTTAAATTTAAGCAAAATAATTTTTTATTTTGATTATTTGATTAATGATCAATTTTTTTTTATCAAATCAAGAAGATTATTTATAAGCATTGGCCCAACTTGGAATTTCTTTGAATGGAAATTCTGGATAAAGGTCTATGCAGAGACACTATCTTTTTTTATATTTCAAATAAATTAATGATCAAATTTTCTCAAAGACACCCAATTCATAAATTACCTTATAAATATTAAATTTTAATTCTAAATTTCTAAATATAAATGCATCAAGGAATTCGGGTTACATAACGATATTAAAAATATTTAATGAAATTTTCAATTTATTTATATAGTAAATATTTCCTAGGATCATTTATAAAAAAGGGCAAATCAGGCTTATAAAAAAATTAACTATAGCAAATATGTGTTCCAGCAGAAAAATAATTGATAAGAAAATTTTCAATAAAAGGCTTATAGGAGCTAGATTATGAACTTGATTATAATTTTTATCTTAAGTAATGAGGCATTTTATAAATAATTGTCCCCAAAAATTCAGTACCTTATGGTGCTTCTAAAAATGTCATTCCAGCTTTATAGAATTAAATTATTAAGTGTAAATTACAAGTATATTTTCCTTTAAAGCATATGTAAAACTTAAAGAATTTGGCTGAGTAGTCAGATGGCCTTTCTTCATTCCAATCGATAGCATGGGATTAATCCGTAGGATAAACGTGGAATGATGTTTACAATACACCACTTGAAGATGCTGATACAAGGACTTTTGGTGATGTTGACAGGACTCTTACATAATTATATAAAGACAACCAGCAATGCTATGGAATATTTGTTAAAAATTTTAAATATTCAGGCAGCTTAAGAAATAATATAGTCACATATTTTTATAAAGCAATAAAATATAGTAACTTAATTAATTAAGAAATAATTTTCTAAGAAATTTAAGTCAATCTATTAGAATTTCACGATTGCTTTACATTAATTATTTTATTCAATTATAATTAGTCCTTCTTTTGTAAGTTGAAATGTAGATAATATAAATTTAGAAACAAATTTTTTATCAAATTTGAGTAAATAAGAGTTGATATTAACACATATTGGTTTTAATTCATTTACTTTATTATATTCTTTTTACTTGATTTTATCTATTTTAAAACTTTATCAACAAGATTTTATAAATCAATATTGATTACCCGGATATAAATCTGTTTATATAAGTTTGAGCTAATTAAAAAATAATATGTACTATCGTTTATTAAATATAATATTACAATTAAAATAATTAAATATTGATTTTGTAATTTTTATTCAACTAATTTAACAACCTTTGAGGATTTAAAAAATTTAATTCTTAAAATCTTCTTATAGTACCATTATATATTTTATTTAAAAAAATTCATAACATAAATTATATTTAATTAATATTTAATAATCAATATATTTTATTAACTTAACCCATTAACTCGTTAAGCACTATATTTTAACTATATTATTCCAACACTCATTAATTTTTTCAAAATTTTTCTAATTCACAAAAAGTATCGCTGAAATATATATTGGATTTATGAAATTTTTTGATAAATAGAGAGGAATAAGCGACTTAAGCCCATATGAGTAAATTAATACATTCGAAGATTTTTGTCATAATGAATCAAATTTCATTGACTACGTTTACTTAAAATTATTATAGAATTAAAAATTATAATATAATTTTTATAGATTGAGGATCTTGCCAATTATTTATTGGGAGTAGGAGATTGCGATGTACTCCAAGCTTTATACGAAGGTGATGTATCATCAAATATTTGGCAAGGATGGAGAGATATTGCTAAAAAATTTTTAAAAAAAACTAAGCGAATTATTGGATTTAATATAAATTCTAATGGTAGTCTTTATGTATCTATAGATAGTATTCAAATAAAAGAGGTTTGCAAATCATGCACTCATGAAAGTCTTAACTAGATTTAGATTAAAATCACTTCTCTCCTTTAAAAATGCATATTGTAGAATATTTCAATATGCGAAAAATATACAGTTTATATTAAGACCGAAAGTGTATAGTAATAATATTAAAGTCTGCTTAAATCAAAATTGTACTATTATAAATTATTTTTAAATTAGGCAGATTCTCACATTATATAATAAATTAATTCTTGCAATTTTCTTATATTCTTGTTTAATTTGTAATAATATTAATGATAAGGCTGGCTACATGATTATGTATCTATCTGAAGGCATAAATATTAATTTAGTTAATTAAAATAAAGTCTAAAATAAGCAAATTGAAAAGCATTTCATTGACAAATTTAGGTATTTTAATTAGAGATTTAAAGCGGGAGAATTAATTTGAAAATATCACAGAAAAAATATAATTCTTAAAGATTTCTTTATAGATATTAAACATATCTTACTTTAATCACTAATAGACACGTTATTTTGTGTACTTATTTTTATGTTAATTAAGGCATAATTACTGCAAATGCTTGTCAATTTTAATAAAAATATATATATATATATTATTGTCAGAATATCTTTATTAATGAGGAAGGTTATGATGCAAGCAGCGAGGATAACTAATCTCGTTAATTTTAATTGAAAACAATATATTTACAATACGATTTTGAAATTTTGTTAAGAGAGAGTAGTATAAATTAATCAAATTCTCTCTTAAGTGATAAGTAGGATAAATGTAAAATAAAACGATACATTATTTTATAGGACTCTAGAATATGATCAGAAAGCATTGACATCTGTTGAGGAGACTGTTCAAACAAATTTGAGAAAATTACTCCAGGAATACTAGGGTTTAAGTTTAGAAGTTATGGCCATTAATGCCAATTACTATCAACTTTCAACTATTTACAATGACTATTTCTGGGAAATTTATACATAATTAACATTGATTTAAATGGCTGTTGCTTATAGCAATACTTCAAGTGAAGATTATAATGGTGAATGCTGGAATTGCACGATAGTAGAAGAAGGAGAATTCGATGCTTTAGTTGCTTGGCTCCCTGTTGATTCCACTCCATCTATTCAATAAATTATATGCACAATTAATTAAAATCAACTCATGTCTATAAAAATCTAATGAATCAATGACATCAAATTTTTTATCGTATTAACATTATAAAAGTCTTAAGATTGGTCATTTAAAAAGTATGAAAATTTAAATTCTTTCTTGCTAAGAAGAGAGCAGAGCAATTATAAAAAGTATTTTTTAAAAATAAATTATATCAATAAGAGTTTTAAATGATATAGCATTTCTTTAATATAGTAATATATGCTCTCATTATTTTTGCTTTTTCTTTGTATTTAAAATTATATCTGAAGATTTTTATATTATATTTAAATTCTAAATATAGGGATCTAATAATTTATAATAATTTTTAATCTTCAGGTCTTTTTGGGGACTTTAAACAGCAAATTAATAAGAATAGTTTAAAAACCAAAGTATAATGAATTAGATTTTATAATTTATCATAATATACAATAAAAGGCAGTTATAAATAATTTTTATGGATTGCTCAAGATGCTCTTGAATAAATTGAATACACAGAAGAAACGAGTAATGAAGAATTGTCTACATAAATCTGGGACAAATTAAAATATATAATTTTTATTAGGTGATTGTGTAAATGGTGCTTTGTGGGTTAGGAATAATTCATTTGTAATTAAATATCAAAAATTACTTATTTAATCAATAAATAAAATAATGTTCCCGTTTATTTCAGTAATTTGTTTGGAGATAGATAAGTAGCTAGAATTGAAGACAATGTCAAAATTTTAGCATGGGGTGTTCAGGAAATTTGTAATGGCAGACCATCACAGTGAACCAAAATAATTAAATCAAATTACTTCAACATTATTTAAAAAAAACATAAAAGTGAATGAATTGGAAGAAACTTTATTATTATTATTTATATTTCAAATAATTTTTAATAAATTTAACAAGATTCAAATTAATCAAAATACTTTTTCATCATAATATCTTACTCTATTTTTTTTAAATAATAAAAAATTGATAAATAAAAATTTATTAGCATAAAAAATATTCCTCATTCAAAATTACCTTAAATAATAAACAATGAATGAATTGAAATATGTTTAAATTACTTTAATATTAAAAATATTTATAATTAATTAAACATTGTAAATTAATATTCAATAATTAAAATTATGTTTTTATATGTAAAAGAATTTAAATTATTACATCAATATATATATATATATTAAATGAAGTGAAGTCAAAATAATGTACTTTTTAAATAAATATGTAAGAATATCAGAAAATCTATAAAATTAAAACTCTATTGATAATTTTAATTAAAATATTTAGCATAAAAAGAAGACGCATATTACATAAATTTAAATTCATTATAATACTCAAATTAAATATGTTATATTGGGGAGGATAATCTCTTAATTAAAAATCAAACTATGTTATCAAAATAATATAATATTTATTTTCATTTGGTTTTATGTATTAAAGAAATATTATATAATTTCTACAAATTTATTAATCATACAATTAATTTATAAAATTTTTTTTGTTAATTAAATAAATTTGAATTGAACTTTAAAAAGTTCAAATTTAAAATTTTCATAATTTTTTATTAATTAATAAAATTTTTATTTAGTAAAGTTTTAAGAAAAGTGAGCTATTTAGAATAATATATATATTCCTTTCATTTGGATATTATAGTTTAATTAAACATAACTTAAATTATTCATAACAATTTGGGAAATTAATTAAATCAATCAACTAAAAGTAGTTATTATTTTAAAGTAAACTTTTTAAGAATTTTTTGGAATGCATATTTTAGTAAATTTAGATTAAATTATTTTATATATTTTATATGATAAATCAGGAGTTAATAGAATATGTTATTAGAAGAGAAACATTAATTGTGATAAATTAAAATATTTTTTTGCAAAAAAATAATAATACTTATTAATTTATTGATACAAAATGTCTTAAATTATTTCGAAACAATTTAAATTAATATAAACTGACCTTCATTTTTGTCATATTAAAATTTTTTAAAATCTCTTATATGTTTGATATAATTATTTTGCTTTATAAAGTTGTTTAATTTTAGTAGTATTATAAATTTAAGCTACATAATATATAAGGTTCCTCAATATTTTAAGATGCAATTGAAACTTATAACTTTTTTCTTTCAAATGATGTGTGTAAAATATCATACTAATTATTTAAAATATGCAAATTTAGATTTGTCTATTTTTTACCATTTCTTAAGTAAATAAAAATATTTAGTAAAATTTATATTTTAAAATTTTTATTATAATTATTTATATCTTTTGCTAGTTTAAATAAGAGCTTTTTTATAAATTTATATAATAATGGTCTATACACTTATTTATACATGTTAAATTTAATTAAATCTTACTTTATGATTATGATTTAATTATTAATATTTAATATTTTTGAATAATTATTTTAATTCTTGAAATAATTTTTTGATTAATTAATTTATTGACTTCGTTAAAAATTTACCTTCTTATATTATACAAAATGAATAATTGAATATTTTAAAAGATAAAAATAATTTCTAATATCTATGAAAAGCTAATTTTTACAAAAATAGCAACAACTTACAAAAACGATAATTACTCCTAAAAGTTATGTAAATTTTTACACTAAATGTACAAGAAAAGTCAAATAAAAATAATTATAAATTTTACATCATACAAATTTCATTACTATTAACAAAAAATATTATAATAAATGAGAAATAAGTATGAGACATAGTTCCCGAAATATTGAATATGTTTAAATTATCCTACTGCATTGATTTTGTATCTACAGATTAAATTTCATGCTAAAAACTAAATAACTAACAAATGAGAAATAAAGTTTTCAATATTTTATTAAAATATCATCTGTAATAATTTTTTTTAAAAATAAATTTAAATTTTACAATAAATCAAATGAGATAAATTATTCAAAATAATAAAAATAGCGACATCTCTGATAAATAATAAATTAAATTAAACTATGATCGCCGAATTATGAATTGAATTATAAATATTAATTAAATATTATCATTATTTGGATAATTATATTATTACCTTATTAATATGAAAAAATATTTTTTAAAAGCTCTTTTACATCTTCAAAATCTATTTGCTATAGATTTTCAAATCAATTCTTGAGGTTCAAACTTTTTTTTGGAGCTCTCCTAGATTTTATCTTTTTTTCTTATAATAGAATTTGTATTATTAATATAATTATGGCCTTGAGAATATATAAATGAAAAAACTCTTCAAAAAAGGGAGCTCTATTTTTATCAATTTTAATATTTAATAAAAAATACATTAATTTAACATAATATCTGCAAATTCTTTTCCAAAGTCATATGTCCCAAATTATAACTCCAAATCATTTCTAAAACATCTAATTAAGGGGTTTTGGGATTTTGAATGTATGAACCTTTTTGAAGAAAATAACTTTAATTATTACCTAGATTAATAAAACGATGATTATTTACAGAAACTCCAAATTACTCATCCAAGTGATTCGCTTTCCTATAATATTTAAGCAAAGAATAAGCTATGTAGATCTAACAAATAAATTTAAACAATAGAAATACTAGACATAAATAATTCGAAAATTATAAAGTGTAATGATTAAAAATTAGTAAATAATTATTGATTTCTTTGACATTGAATAAAATGAGACTAGCAAAAGTACTTGCTTTTACTTTCGTATGTTTAATTGCAAGATATAGTATTTTACATTTTATATAGAAATTCTAATTTCTTTCAAAATAATTAATTTAAAGATTTCTGTGAAATCTGATTAATTCTTATTATAAATTGATTAATTTAATTGCCGCTGTAGGTTGCTAAGACTAAGTTGCAGAACTCAGTAAATAAATTTATACTTTATGATAATAAATTTATATATTTATTAAATTTTGAAAGTACTAAAGACTACCAATAACCTGAAATAGTAATTCAAGGAGAGGATTATTTAAAAGCCTTGACTGATTTAGCAAACAGCATGTCTTCCCACGCCATACCAGGCGGAGTAGCTGCTAATATTACGTCTTCTCTTAAAAACTGTAAAAAATTAATAAATTGAACGAAAATTTTCACTATATATCACCTTATTTTTAAAATTTATATGCAAACTTATCAAATTACTACGAAAGTATATCAGCTTTTGGACAGCTCCTTAATAATAACCAAACAATTGGAAAATATTTGTTTGATACCTACAAAGCTCAAATCAATTTAAATAAAATTTTCGCAATATAAAATATTTTTTTATTACTTAATTTGATATCACTATAAAACTAAAAGAAATAAAATTAAACACACACACATTTGTTTATACTTCATTCACTTGAAAAATTATTATTTCTCTAAAATGTAATAAAAATTTTCTCATTTCTTATTTGATATTTTTAATAATTTATATATATATATATTAAAAATCGGTTTTTAAGATGACTCAGTAATCGGCATAGTTGATAGAAACCTAAAGACTCTTTTCTTAGATCAGGATGAGTGCTACAATAACTTTTCAGGAGGAATAGCTGAGATATTATTGGGGTGGAATAAGCTCTGGGATAGATTCACTGGTTTAAATAGATATGGCTAACTTGAGGAATCCAAGGATTTCGCTGGCTTTTGTGTCAGAGAAAGAGACAATTTATACACGCATATTCACTTTAAAAATATAATACAATTAACCTTTTTAAGGAAATTTTTAATTCTTTAATTTTCTAAAAATAACTATTTTTTTTTGGCATATTGACGACATTTCAGGGATGCTAATTGGTTCAGGTTAATTAGAAAAATGGAAGAAAAAAATTCTTTGATTAAACTAATAATATTATTTAAAAATAATTTGTTACCCATGAGGTGTTCAATTAAAAAAATTTAGTATAATGGCCACATCTAATAAATTTATATTTCAAGGAAACTTGGCAGAAAGAAATGCTGAGTCGGTATTTAAGACTTTAAATAATTGTTTTTTGCTATAAAGGATGAATTTATAAGTATAAACATGCTCATATCATAAATAAATATGTAAGAAATAGGTAGCTATACCATCTATAATTATTGAAAAATTAATTTTTTTTTTAATCTATTTGAGTTAAAGCTAATTTCTAAATATATCAATATTTTTACTAATGCGATGTCTTACAAGCCTTGTACAATGGAAATGTTCAATAAAACATTTGGACTGGCTGGAGAGACAACATTGACAATAACGCTGCCTATTTAGTCATGTACTTTACTGAAGGTGTCGCAGTATTTGATGCTTGTCTTTTTTAAATAACTCAAAATTCATTTTATTTTCAAAATAAGAAGTTAGGAAGGGGTAACGTTTTTAGTCCCCTCCCCTAAAATATTCATAGACCTGAAATCCTTTTTTTTACTAAAGAGTGAAGTTTCCTGTCACCCATAAAAATAAGTTTCTCCAGACCCGAAAAAGTTATTTCCTATCCAATACATAAATATATTTAATTTTTACAACTTACAAACATATTTATCCTCATCTATTGACAAACTTTACTTATTAAAACATCCATCTCATATCTTGGTAAAGATTTGAATACAATCATGAAAATCACATTATTTATTTATTTATTTGAATATTCAATTAATATAGTTTCTAAGGTTTAATAAAACAATGATGGTCGAAAACCTTGAAAATTTATGTTTTGAAAGTTGTTTAATTTATGGGGGCTATTGAAGTAGTGATTAATATGTTCTTGTATATTTTAGACAAATAAAGTAAATTATAATGTTTGATGCCGAAAATCTCTCTCCAAAAAGTAAATTTTACTAAGGATTTAATTTAGGACAGAAATTTTTTAAAATGTCATGAAGTTTATTAATAATTAGAAGCAGATTTTGCTGCAGATGAAACATAATAAGTCAAGCATTTATAAATATGGTTATTTTATAGCATTAAGCTAAATTAGATTAATACAGAACAGATTTCTAAGATATTGTGAATAGAATTTTTGAGATAATAATATTTATTTTGACTTAATCTAATCATTTAATTATAAATTAGACAAATAAATTGATTTAAATTTTGGAGTTCGACTAACTTGCTCTACATTCAATTGAATTGACACTACCTTAGAATTTAGTTTAATTATTAGATGAAAGCTAAGACTTAAGCCTTGAAGTTATGGGTTTTAATGTCAATGGTTTCTTCTTACCTACCATTTACTGGGACTATTCTAACAGTTTAAAATAGAAATTTAATAGAATTTTATGATTTTAACTTATTTAATAATATTGTCTATAAATGGGGGCCGTATTTAGTGATGCCTCATAAGATGCTTTCTATTAAGAGTGCTAGCAATCATTTAACTTAGTAATTTAACTGAAAACTTACTTACCTTTAAAACTTTAATTAAATGTGAATAAAATGCTTTACAGTGACTCAGGGTGATTACAGAGTGACTGTATCATGGTTACCAATTGAAGGCACTGTCTCAGTCTCTTAGGAAACCCTGGATTCTATCGTATTTGATGAAACGAATAACAAAAAAGACTTGGCCAATTAATTGTGGCTTGGAATGGACGACGAGTGCGTAGCTGGAGTAATGAAAACCCAGAAAAATCTTAATTAAATGTTTTGATAATTTGATTTGTAGGAATAATTTAGGTCTTATTGTAGTTAGTAGTGATAAAACAGGTTTTATCAAAAATTATTGTAATTTAATGAGTATAAATTGTTTTTATAAAATGTCCATATTTAATTGAAAATTTTTAGTGATTGTGATCCAGAAAGCTATTATTAAAACTTTTATAATTTCTTAATAGGAGAAATACAAAGATGTCATCTATGATTGTAGCTATTAGTAGTTGAATCTCGAGTAATGATCTAGAAATTTAGAAACAAAGTATATACAATTATTATTACTTATAAATTACAAAAAGACTCTGTAAAATCTATCACTCTCTGCCTTCTTTTGGCATTCTTGAAAGTAATACCATTTATTTTTTAAATAAAAGCTAAATCCAACTGAGAGATCTTCTTAAGAAACTTGCGCTAAACATCAAAACTCTGGTGGAATGGGAATTATGCCAAATATTTAAACAGTTTTAAATACGCATATAGTAAATATGTCTGAAAAATCTTTTATTTCCTAGCAGGATTTATCAAGATCCAGAGGAGATGCTAAACATTAAACAATTAGTGATGCCTATTAGTTGAAGCACACTTGAGTAAGAGTTTTGCTATCCCAGTATAATTCAGGACTGAGATTCCTAAGTCTCTATTTAATACTCGAATCATACCTAAGCTTAAGTAGTAAATCTAAATATTCCTCATTATAAATAGACCCTAAATTTCTTTAATTTCTATTTATCATTTTGCGAATTGTCCTAATTTCTCTATAGCCCCAATAAGACCCAACTATACACTACAAATCAAATCACTAAAATATCTATTTAATGGATTTTGCGGTTTTAAATGATCTTTGATAGTTCCATTGAATACTATGTAAACACTCAATATACTGATTAAATTGTTTTCAGTCATCCTGATGATTTTTAAAGAAAATTTCTTTTATAGCAATAATGAAAGAATGAAATTCATATTAAGCAATAGTATTAATTTATGATGTTAATATTTTTGTCTGGGGAATAAATGAATTATGTCTGGGTAGACCAACTCCTATTTAATCAGATATACCTATTGAACCACAAGAACCAACTGAAATTTAGCCTTCTGTTGAGACTTAACCCCTCGTTTAGGATATACCTTCACTTGAGACACCCATCGAGATTGAACAGTCAGCTGATACCGAGGCACTAGTTGACACTCAACCTGCTGAGACTGAGGCAATAGGAAATAATACTGAGTAACCTTTTGACTCTCAACCATGATTCTATTAATGAATTAACTATGATGAAACTATCCATTTCGTATAAAATCGAAATCAAAATATAAGACTCTATATTCTTCCATTAATACTATTTTCATAATTATTTTACTTTCTTCATGTTTTTTATTTTGCATATGATTTTCAAAAATATTTTTATATCATTAAAACTGTGGCGAGTCAAAACTTAAATTTAAAAGAATCTTTTAATACAAAAAATTAAACGTTTTAAAATAAGAATTTATTTTGTTAACTCAGTAATTTTTATTAAACTTCTCCTATTGTAAGATCTCGGGATGTTAGATCAGAGCCAGAAGCTGTATATTGAATTTAAATTTGATTATATAATACACTAACAATAGAGGTTTTATTCAATAGTAGTTAAAAAATAAAAAATTCAATATTCTTGGAATGTTGTTTTCATTTTATTTATTAAATTTACTATTGAATTATTTCTTATTTATGAAAAAGAAGGAAATAATCGAAAATTAAATTAAAATATAAACGTTACTAATAAGGTAAAACATAATATAAAATATTTAAGAATCACTAATTCATCCAAAATTAGGGTATTTTTACAAAAAATAGTAACTACTTCTAAAAATGGAAATTACTACTATTTTAAGGTATGCATAATATTTAAAAAGGAAAGATAAAGAATTTTCTTTAATTATATTATCCCCTCCTGGTTAAAAAGATAAAGGAAATCTTGTTTATGCCATCCTAGATGAAATCAGATTTTATAAGGTCGTTTAAAATATAACTTGAATGAATAATTCAATATTTAAGAATACTTTCTAAATATCTATGATTGAAAAGTAAATTTATAAATTGTAGTGAAATAAATATATCCCATACATCAAATTATATTAGTATAATTTTTTTTTCAAATTATGCAAATTATCATTTATAATATATACTTAACTCATTTTTACGAATCATATACTCCTGAAATATAAATGATTTGGGATAATTAAATCAAAATTAGTAATTAATTATTATAATTAGTGGCAGTAAACTTTCCTCAAACCTGGACAATACGGTACTTGTTTGAGAGAGAATTTAAAATAAGCTGGACTTTACTATTGGCGGTACTATTTTATCGCTCCCTGAAGCGAAATAAATTTACAATAATTTTGGCAACAAAATCAACTAAAAATATCACCAAAAAGTCGACTTATTTCGCTTTAGGGCCAATAGTAAAGTCCAGCTAATTTTAAATTTTTTATCAAACAAGTGCCATATTGTCCAGGTTTGCAGAAAGTTTACTGCCACTAATTATAATAATTAATTAAAAATTTTGATTTAATTTTCCTAAATCATTTATATTTCAGCTAAAATAAAAATATTAATTAAGGGGTTTATGTTTAAAATTATTGTTCTTTTCGATTCTTTAAAAATGTAATGTAAAATTAAATTAAATTTAATGATTACAATTACTAACTAACTTTTAGAATATTATGCACGCTAATAATCACTATTTAAAAGGCTAAATAAGATTAAAAGTAAAAATAAGAGCATCTTAATTGTCTACGACTCCTTACTACTACTAAAAATAAAACTAAACTTAATTAATTATCAACTAAATATTTAAAAATACCTTGATAATTTAGGTTAACTTTTATAAAATAAATATAAATATATATTTAATTAGTGATTAATAGAGAGAAAAATTAATTTAAGACAAATAATATAAAAGAACAAGTAATTATCGAGATATATCTATAATTGCTAAAAAATGCTATTATAACTTTTTTGTAGTTTTTAAATCTAATTATTAGATATTTTTCACATTTTATTTATTAATTCTTAATAAAAATACTTTTGTCAATTAAAAGGCGAGTATTTAAGTTCAGTTTAATTTAAGCTATTATTAATTTATAATTAATTAAAAATAAAAATGGTTTTCTTTTTTATAAAAAACATTTATCGAGATTACTTAAAAATATATGAACTAATACTTTTAACTGTTACAGTTCAAACTAACATTAATATTATTTCTTTAAAATGGCGATTTTAAAACTATAAACGCCTTCAAATTTATATTTGAAAAAACGTTTTATTTTTATCAATTATTGAAATCTTTCAATTAAAACAATATTTCTATATTTTTTTAAAAAAATATAATTTGAAATAGATATGAAAAAGATTATTATTTTCAATAAATTTACATTATTATTAAAAGGTTAATAAAGTAAAGATTTTAATTAAAATATAAATGTTAATGAAGTAAATAATTTAATTAAAAATATAAAAGAATTTGTTGAATAATTATTTAAATAAAAATGAGCTATTTCAATATATTTAAATTATTACAATAGATGAAGTTAAATAAACTTTTCAAGCTTATAAATGTTGCTATAGTTCTGATAAAATATTTATTTTTATGACAACTGTGGCTGGATTGGACTCAAATTAAAATAATTAAATATCATATTTATCTAATTTAATTATAATTAAAATTATTTTGAATATAAATGAGGAAGATGTTTTGGAAGCTTTGTCAGAGCTAGGAGCTTCCTTGAATGGAAATTCAGTTCCATTTGGTGCATCAAAAAATGTAGTACCAGCTCTACAGAATTAAGAAATAATTTTGTATTAATTTGAGGGGGAAGTTTCTTACCCCCTTATAACTTCCCCGCCCTAAGAAAGTTTCTTGTACCTCTTGGTAGTTTCCATTTTTAAACATTTTAAAATATTATACTTGGCAATAAGATAAACTGAATATATTTGAATTATCTAACTGGATTGATTTCGTGTCTCCAGAATTAATTTCAATGCTAAAAAATAACTTTCTAACTACTTGGCAATTTAAATTTTAGAAACATATAATCATAATTTATTTTATCATTAAAATATATATTAAACAGCTTTTATAATATATATTTCAAAAGGTTTACATTGACTCTTTGTTTAATTATAAATTTCTAACAATGTTGAAATTATATTTTTATAAAATATATGTGCTTTTCATTCAAATTTGAAATTTGTATTAAGGTAGAATTGTTTTTGGATGTAAGATTAAAAATGATAGAAACATTTTTTTATGATAAAGAGTTTAAAATATTAATCTTTTTAAATTTTAATGAATAGGGCTTGAAACTCCCCCTGCTTAACTTGATTTAAATAAGTTTTATATAAAATAATTAAAATTTATTTGAATTTGGCTGAAGAATAAGATAAATTATCTTCTTTCCAATCAATCGATTGGAATAAATTTATTGGATAAAACTGGGATAAATATATGTCTCAACTCGAAGATGCAGACTCAAGAACATTTGGTGATGTGGATAAGACACTACTTACTCTATACAAAGACAACCTACAATGCTACGAAGTTTTCTCAAAGAGTATTGCTGAAATTTATATAGGATTCATGAAATTCTTTGATAAATAGAGAGGAAAAACCGATTTAAGCTCATTTGAGGAATATTATACTTTCGAAAGCTTTTGTCAAAATTATATCCCACCCAATTCTTTGATGTATCTTAATTATTCAAGAATATAAAAAAAATTATTACGTGGTTTAATTTAATTCTCATATTTTTTATATTGATAGTGAAACTTAATTTGCACTATTTAATTATTTTGTAAACTTGATTCATCTTTTATATAAACTCCAAAAAAATATATAGATTATTACGCATTACTTATCATATTAATAAATTTATTTAAATATAGTTTTGGGAGTTTTTGAATGAAACGAACTTTATAGACAATGTTCACTAAAAAAATACCATAGTTAATTATAATAATTTTTTAATTTTTTAGATTCAAAGGCTAGGTAATTATTTATTGGGATCTGGAGACTGTGATGTCCTATAGAAACTATACGAAGGAAATGTATCATCAAATATTTGGCAAGGATGGAGAGATATTGCAAACATATATAAGTTTTTAGGGAATGCTAATAAAAATAATATAGCATGGTAAAGTAGCACTAATTTAATTTCAAATTAATTATTATATATATAATTATATATCAATCTAAAATACTAAAAACATAATTGATTTAAAGTCATTAAAATATCTAATTGAAGTCTGATATAATTCTTAAGTAAAATTATTTTATGGTATTTTTTAAAAAATATCAAATTCTCAGAAAGTTCTTTATATATTAAATTATTAAGAAAAGGATTAATTATTTTCATTCTATATTTTAGTATATAATCTTTATTATCATTTACTTAAATAATAATATTGATGACAAAGCAGGATATTTGGTTATGTATTTAACTGAAGGCATATTATATTTTTAAGTTCGAAAATTAAATTTAAAACTAAATATTTTTAAACTTAACTTATAGTGACTTATAACAATATTTTTAAACTTTAGGATTGACAAAAAATATAATTTCATGATAATCTAAACAAACACTATCGCATTTTATTATTTACAAAAGTTGAACATTTAATTATTATTTAATTGGAAAACTATAAAATGCTTCCTTTAGTGAATATTTATAGATCTAATTAATTTATAATTTTGAATATCCAAATAAATTTATAAAGGCATAATTACAGCAAACGCTTGTTATTTACATAAATTAATAATTAAAAATTTGTCAGAATATCATTGTGAATAAGGAGGGTTATGATCCAAATAGTGAAGAAAGCTTATCTCGTTAATTATATTTAGATGAATATTTGATAATTTTAAATTAT
Source organism: Oxytricha trifallax (assembly GCA_000711775.1). Taxonomy (NCBI): domain Eukaryota; phylum Ciliophora; class Spirotrichea; order Sporadotrichida; family Oxytrichidae; genus Oxytricha; species Oxytricha trifallax. The sequence continues at coordinate 13,834 of ARYC01019235.1, read as the reverse complement.
CAATAGTCGTACTATTGTTGAAATACATTTTAATTTTGAAAATTAATAATATTTAAATTAATAATAAATCGAAATATTGGCAGTTAAAGTTGGCCAATTTAAACGATCTTAGGCTCATTCTAAAGAGAATTCAAAATTAGCTGGATTTTATTTTTGGCGGTACAATTATTTCGCATTCCTGGAGCGAGTTTATTCCACTTTAATGTGAGAGGATAATTTAATGAATTCAGATATCTTTAATTAAAGTGGTATTAACTCGCTCCAGGGATGCAATAAAAAAGTATGCCAATAGTAAAGTTCAGCTAATTTTTAATTCTCTTTCGAATGAACCTAAGATCGTTTAAGTTGACCAACTTTAACTGCCACGATTTTGATTTATTATTAATTTAGATATAATTAATTTTCCAAATTAAAATGTATTTCAACAATATTAACTTAATATTGTTAAGAAAAATTAGGGCAAATTAATCCAATGCTTTCATAAGCGATCAGCAGGACAAATATATTATTTATTTAAATTTTAATTTTTACAGGACTTTAGAATATGATCAGAAAGCATTGACATCTGTAGAAGAAACTTTGCAAACAAATTTGAGATAGTTACTAAAAGAATACTCGGGTTTAAGTTTAGAAGTTATGGCACTCAATGTCAATTAATATCAACTTGCTACTATTTATGGAGACTATCTCTGGGAAATTTACATATAATTTATTTCTAAAAATGTCTGTAGTTTATGGCAATACTTCAAGTGAAGATTATTATGGGGAATGCTGGAATTGTGTGAAGATGGAAGAGGGAGATTTCGATGCTTTAGTTGCATGGCTTCCTGTTGATTCAGATTCTTCTATTTTATTTTTAGTATTTTGGTTCTTCAATAAGTTGATCATCTAAAATCATTGTTTTGGGAATATATTAATGACAAAGTCGTTTATGACAAAATTAGTTTGTTCAATTTTCCAATAATTCGATGTTAATCAATTAACTCTATATAGTATAAGATTAGTTAATTTTAGGAATACATTTGATTTGGGAAATTAAATTTGAATTTAAAATTAATTAATTATAATACGTGGCAATTGACTTTCTGCAAACCTGGACAATACGGTACATGTTTGATAAAGAATTTAAAATTAGCTGGACTTTACTATTGGCCCTGAAGCGAAATAAATCGACTTTTATTTTTGGTGATATTTTTAGTTGATTTTGTTGCCAAAATTATTGTAAAATTATTTCGCTTCAGGGCCAATAATAAAGTTTAGCTAATTTTGAATTCTTTATCGAACAAGTACCATATTGTCTAGGTTTGCAAAAAGTCAATTGCCACGAAATATAATTAATTTATTTAAATTCAATAATTTCTCTAATCAAAAGTTTCCCTACAATAATGTTAATTAGAAATTTCATTTTATTAAAATTATTTATCTCCAATTTTAAAGGATAAAATGTTAGCCAATAAAAACATAACTTTCAAAAAGTAAAATATAAACTAATCAAACTCATTACTTTTATATTTACTTTGTAGCAAAACTATATAATGATCCATCATAACATTAATAATTATATTTTTTCCCAAAAATATCTTTTTGAAATTAAATAAATTTATTTTTATGATAAGCTACTCTAAGATTAAGAATTATCGTTTTCTTAATGGAATTTTTAATAGTTAAAACTCTAAAACGATGAGGTATATTAAATAAAATAAGCAATTTAAGGTCTCTTAGATAAGAAAAGATTTAAAAAGTATTGATTTAAAAAATAATAATTTAAGTTATTGACTTTCATCATTTGTGAAAAGTGTAAGTTTAAAATACGAATATTTAAAAAAAATAATGATTTATTTTGTTTTATATTTCTATTTCTAACAATGCTCTTGAACAAATTGAATACACAGAAGGAACGAGCGACTCAGATTTGGCTGCTTAAATCTGGAACGAATTAATATTATCATAATTTTTATAAAATTAGGCAATTGCGTGAGTGGTGCCGCCTGGGTTAAGAACAATGTCTTCTCTTTATTTATTTATATTACTAATAAATTGATAATGTTCCCGCTTATTTCAGCAATTTATTTGAAGATCGATTTGTTGGAAGCAGAGAAGAAAATATCACAATTGTTGTTTGGGGAGTTGAGGAAATTTGCAATGGTAGACCGCCAGTGTGAGACATAATATTTTATGAATAATACTTTAACAGTTAAAAACGAATAATTTTACAAAAAAGATTATTTATAATTTATTTTTCTTAAAGTTAAATTAAGCTTAAAGATTAAATGCATATAGAATTATTTATTAAAATATTATTATCTTTATAAAATAAAATACTTAATTAAAGCTATTAGAGAAAATTTTTTTTCCAAATTAAAAATTAATCATTAAAGATATAGAAGATCAGAATATAATTGATTAATTTATAAATGTATATTAATTGATAATTTTATTAAATTTATAGTAAACATTGGTCATCAATGTTTAGCAAATATTTATATGATATTGAATATTAATAATAATAAACATTCATTCATAAAAATTAAAAAAGATTATATTGAATATTTTTCCTTCAAAATAAATATCATTGGTTTCTATATTTTTAAATAACTACTATGGTTTTACTTAACAAAATATTGTGAATTTACTAAAAAGTTACTTATTAAATGGAATAACATAATAAATCTTTTTTCGATGCATTTTTTTAATTTATTTAATCCAAATCACCATCTAATTAAACATGTTAATAAATATACACTTACTGCGATGAATTATACATTTATTTTGTATGAATATTTTATATATTATTGAAATTAAATAATACATATATATTGGGCATATTATAATTTGAAGCTAACGATTTCCTGATATAAACTTTTAATAAACATTTCTGTTAATTAATTTAAAGAATTTATGTAAAATTTATAAAAATCTTTCTAAATTTTATTACATTATTATTTTCTATTTATATTTATGCATCTAATTCAGTATCTTCTAATATAAAAAAGAATGATTTGATTGAATAATATTATAAAATAATAGATATTTTCTAATAAAGATATAATTTTATAACATATAAGAAAACTATTTATTTTTACAAAAATAGTAACAAATTACAAAAACTCTAATTACTCTCAGAAGTTATGCACACTAATTTTCACTATATATTTGATCAAATAAGCCTAATAATAAACATAAGATCATCCAAATTATCTTGGACACTAATAATGCTATAAACTGATTTTAATTAAAATGCTTTATTATTTTTATTTTTATTATTAAAATTTCACATATATAAGACTAAGAATTATTTTATATAATTAACCTTGTATGAATAAATGAAATTTGTTTTATAATAATTAATTATATTTAAAATTTAACAATAAAATGAAGATAGATAAATTTTTCAAAGTTCTAAACGTAGCAACTGTACTGATTGATATTTAATTAAATTATTTATAAAATTGCAGTATCAGGATAGAATTCAAATTTTTAATTAATAATCAAGTTTTGATATTTTTATTATATTAAATATTCAAATGAGGAAGACTTTTTCAAAGCTTTATCACAGCTAGGAGCTTCTTTGAATGGAAATTCAGTTCCATATAATGCTTCTAAAAGTATTGTTCCAGCTTTAGAGAATTAAATTTTTGAATAAGACCCGAACTTATTTTATTTTCAATAATATATCACCATTAATTGAATTTGGCCTAATAGACAGATAGTCTATCTTCCTTCCAATCAATTGAGTGGGATTAATCCGTAGGATAAACATGGTATGATACATACATGTCTCAACTTTCAGATGCAGACACAAGAACTTTTGGAGATGTTGACAGGACTCTAATTCAACTGTACAATGACAACCAACAATGCTACGAAATATTCACAAAGAGTATCGCCGAAATTTATATTGGATTCATGAAATTTTTTGACAAATTTAGAGGAAGTAGCGAGTTAAGCACATATGAGTAAATCAATACATTCGAAGATTTTTGTCATAATGAATCAAACTTCCTTGACTACATTTACTTAAAATGAGTAAAAGATTAAGAAAGTTTGATATAATTTTATGGATTGAGGAACTAACCAATTATTTATTGGGAGAAGGAGATTGTGACGTCCTTCAAGCACTATACGAGGGTGATGTATCAGCAAATATTTGGCAAGGATGGAGAGATATTGCAAAATTAATACATGCTTAATGCAAAGTAGAAATGAAGTATTATATTTATTAGAGAATATTTTAAATCATTAAAAAGCTTGAATAAATTAAAATAAAAACTTTTGTTCTCAATAATCTAAATTTAATTTTAGATTATCAATAATATAGATGATAAGGCAGGCTACTTGATTATGTATCTATCTGAAGGCATAATTTACATTTTTAGTTAGCTTTAAATTAAAATTTATTTTCGTTTTCAATGACACTGTTACTTAGGCAAAAGTGTAATTTGCAATAAAGTTTAATATTTTAGAAATTAAAAAGTAGGGTTTTAACTTCCATGCTCCTTCTCTATGAAAATACATTAAATTCAATTTATATTATAGAAACTTTTCCTTCAAATTTCACTATTTCAATAGTTTTTTTAATAATCTCAAAATTTATTGACTTAATTTCTTGTCCCATTTATATGATTAATTGCATAATTACAGCAAACGCTTGTAAATTTAAATTAAAAATAAAAATAAGCTTGCCAAAATATCTTTATTAATGAGGAAGGTTACGATGCAAGCAGTGAAGAAAACTAATCCCGTTAAATTCAAAATTTAATAAGTAAATAGTAGAATAAATAGATAGATAGATAGATAATTTTTTAGGAAATTAATATTAAGGGGAAATAATACTGAAGGTAATCTTCCTCCCGACCTCCCCTCAGGAAGCATCAGGTGTGGTCACCACCAAACTCAACCGTAGTCCAAACACGTGTCCTTTCTTCCATGTAGCCACTCCGGATTTCCAAGCCGGGTCAAGTGCTGCCATTTAACGTCATACCAGCTCCGTACGAGTTATCCCGTGCTTTTTACCAGGTACAGACACTACAGAACCCTGGGATATTCCGTGCTTTTTACCAGGTACAAATATCAGCGAACCCTGGGTTTCGAATCCTCTACTCTGTCAGAATAGGTCAGGTGACCAACCGTCTGTACAGTAGGTCCGAAACTTTAAATTGTAGAATATTTTATAAATTTTAAAATAAATTATTTTTGTTAAGAGAGATTAGTCTAAATTAATCAATAGCTCTCCTAAGTAATTAGAAGGATGAATATAAAATTAAAAAAATAATATTTTTATAGGACTCTAGATTATGATCAGAAAGCTTTGACATCTGTAGAGGAGACTGTTCAAACTAACTTGAGAAAATTACTCCAGGAATTCTAGGGTTTAAGTTTAGAAGTTATGGCACTCAATGTCAATTACTATCAACTTTCAACTATGTACAATGACTATGTCTGGAAAATTTAAGATAAATTTATTTGTTTTAAATGGCTGCCGCCTACAGCAATATATCAGAGGAAGATTATTATGTTGAATGTTGGGACTGTGTTAAAATTACAGAAGGAGATTTCTCGGTCATTCAAAACCCCAAAAACCATTAGTAAGGTTTATAAGTGCTTTGATTAGAAGGGTATAGTTGGGGTCTTATTGGGGTTAGTAGAGAAAACGCAGGTTTTATGTCAATTTAATGAATTTTTAATGAGTATTAATGTGCTTAATTCAAACAAATTTTATCTGCTTGTCTTTTTAATATCTCTTGAATCTTGCTCTCTCTCTCTAGAGTCTTTAGTATATCGTCTAATTATTGGCGAGGATAGTGAGGAGCTCTCACGATTATCATATCTACTATACTTTTAATTTCTTAGCATACATCTTCTTGCTTGATATGCTTTTATGCCAAACTAATTGATTATTTTTCATGCTTAGTACCAAAATAAGTCATATTTTCCATATCACTCTCTCTCTATTGGAAAGTATCCTGGGGTACCAAGAATCTTAGCTAACGTTATATTCATTACTTTCAGTGCCTGCTAAAATCTTTTGATCTAGTAGGTGCTAGTAGTTCTCCTCTTGACTTGTGGCTATAGCTGACTCATGAATCTTAAAATCTTTATGGAATTAGGCTAAAGTCTATAAAGAATATCAGGGTGCCTAAAAGTCTATCCTTAACCTAAATTTGTGGATGAAACCAAGCTAAAGTGTCAAAACAGAACAATGTTCTAAATCCTGGTAGAATATGTAAAGATCTTTTTAGAAGTAAAGTTTGGCTGTTCTGGTAGTGAGATTATTGACAATTTTAAGTGGTGCGACTGTAGAAGGATCAAAATTTTAAAAGGAATTGAACTTAGTGATTCTCTTATCGTAAAGCCCTATTGAAATCGATGAAAACCACTTCTAAAGGGCAGAGGTTCATCAAATTATTTTCAGGTTTCAAATCTCTATGAACATATCCAAGTTCATGTAACTCTTTGACACCCTTTATCATTTCTGATAGAATATCATTCAAATCATTTGGTATATGTTATGATATGGATAGTCTCTAAGAGTCATTTCAAATTTCTTTATTCTTAGCGCTACGAAACCAAAGCCTAAAGTAACACCATCTAACTTTATCAAGTTCTTGCAATTTCTTTTCTATGCCTCTCTTAGAATCATATATTCGTTAGCGAATTCATTCTGGTACTGCTCATTCTTAATCAGATAGCTGAAAGGGTAAACTTTACGCATATTCGCCAACCACTATGAGCTTTACTTTGTTAGGCACGCTTATATTCAAATAATTTTCAATGCAATTGCTAAGATCAACTGCATTCAATGCAGGAATATGCATAGCTCTCTCTTAGAAACATGCTAAAAAGGTATTTTCTGCAGGTTAATTCATTGTATCAAATCGTTTCTGCTTCTTGAGCTTTTCCTGCTATACTCTTTGAGACTCAAGAGTATTTGATTTTCTCTTTGCTGGTAAAAGTTTTTGAGTCTCTACATTTTAAATCAATAACCCATTAAGGTGATACTTTTGCATATGCCTTTTAACTTTAGCTGAGTGAGTATAATACTTCATGCATGTTATGCACTGATACCCGCCAACTACCTTATCGTGCTTGTAATAAACCTTAGGCTTTCGAGAATGTATCTCTTTAATATGCCTCTTCAAGCTTTATTCAGTTGAGAGAAAACTCTAGCACTCTTGGCATTAAAATGTTTTTATTTTTTCAACTGGCAGCTGTTCTTTTTCTTCCTCAACATAATCAATTTAAGTTTAAACTCCAATCTCTGCTCTCTCCATCTAGTTTAATATTTCTATGATAAAAACCTCTGCTTCATACTCAATAGCTCTTAGCTAAACCTTCCTCTAAACATAAATAATTTCAGGCTTTTTAGTTTAGCTATGATTATACTGCTCTTAGAAAGACTGCTTTTCGATTTAAGTTAGCCGCCATGTTTAAATTCAAATTTAAATTTCAATTATTAAGCTCTCATAACCTCTCTAGTTATAGTTACTCTGTATATGAGTTAGGACTGTAACAATAATGGTTGATATTGAAGTGTTAGAGATCATATTTATACTTAGTTTATAACTATAATTTTTCTAATTTCATGCTTAATATTTTTAATTTTGGTGCCAACTTAGATAAAATTTAGGTTGGTACTGGTACCAATTAGGTTTTGAACCATTTAGAACCTTTCCATTAAAACCTCATTACTTTAAAACTAGGTACTAATTAAGTTTTGGTACTATTAAATTGATACCAATTAAATTTAAACTAATTTAGTACAGTACTAATAAAATTTAAACAAATTTAGTACAAATTTAATGGAACTAAATTGATAAAAATGGAGCTCCATCTCTGAAGATTTTACAGCTTCCGCAAATTTTCTCGACGTATCTTTACCAGGTTGACCTCCTATAAGATGCCCATATTTATTACTAAGATTTTTAATAGTAGGATCCAGAACTCTGTATATTATAATTTGAAATTCAATAAGAAGAGAAGGAACAAGGATGGAATCTATAAATACTGAAATGAAGAGGGTTGAAGCTTAAGAAATTATTTCAAGATTTAAAAACAAGGAAGATCTCTATCTATACCTTAATCAACATGGTAAGCATGTAACATATATTTAATCATATACTATAGTGGGATTATTCCTTCCAATGATGGAAGTTACCCAAATTTTATTCTTAAAGCTATACTCTGTGATGAGAAGAAAGCATTCAAAAACAATGAAATTAAGTTGATAAAAATACCAAACTACCCAGAGATTTCAGTCACTAATCTCTACGAGGATGCGATGGAAAATGAAGAGTTGCTAGTTTATCTTCCCACCATAAACAAACTTCCAGAAAGGAGCTTCTTCTTTGTCTTGGCACTTTAAGAGAGAGTTATCTCAGAGAGATCATTGAATAAGCTCACAAGAAACGGTACACTATTTCTCCTGAAGATTAAAAGAAGCAATGCATACTTATAAGCGAAGCTTGGCTTGAAGAGCTAAAGAAGCATCCTTACCTCTCAAGTAAGCTTTGCTTCATAACTTTGTAGGGAAACCTGGAGCTGGTATATTCCTAATGAAAGAGCATGCGAAGGTTCAATGAGAGAGAAAGTCATAGACCATTCATGAAGTGAACAAGAGACTTTATAAAGATGTTTAAAAGCCAGATGAAATGAAAATAGGTTCAGGAGCTGGTACCAAGAGAAGAAAAATGGGTCCAAGCAAGCCATAAGAGGAAGAAAAATAAGAGAAGCTAAACCCCTTTATGGGCTAATTATAAATGTGAACATATTCATTCGTTTAAATCTAAAACTTATTTATAAACATTTCATTCTTCCTTCTCTCGTACAAAAAGTTGTCTTATCTATGCTCACTCTCTTGCATTTACTCTGAATCAAGTCTACTGTATCTATAGGCAAGTCATGCATAAGGTGATATAGCACCAGTTTCTTGTTGTGAGTTTTGATTTAACTCCAATAGAATTAGATTCCATTAAACTGTCGGCTATAGGGAACGTTATATACAGGTGTTATATTTAGCTCTTCATAAGCTTTCTTTGACTCCTGAGTCTTATAATCTGAGAGGTTGTCAACAAACAGGATGATCTCTTCATCATTGTATTTATCTCTTAGCTTAAGTAGGAACTCTATATACTTCTCTCGCTTAATTGAGCGAGAGTGAATGATATAACTCTCTAAGCTTGAATCTTCACTTATGCCAGCTAAAAGAGCATGGGTGACAACCTTCACCTTTTAGTCATATACTTCTATATTATCATATGTCTTATACCAAGATTTATTAATAAAAGAGTTGAAAAATACAGCTCACTGAGTATAACTGATGATATAATAGCTCTCTGCACTTAATCATATATATATATAGTTTAAATTATTACTATAAAATGGCACTTTGAAATCAATCACTCTCTTCACTATGTTGACAGTCTTGAAAGTAATACCATTTCTTCTATAAAAGTTAGCTATAGTTTAAGGAGAAATACGCATGTTAGGAAACTTGCGATGAAACATCACAGCTTGCTAGTCGAGTGGAAAGTGTGCCCAAAAATTTAAAATCTTCGAGTTGCAGAGGTAGTCAATATGGTGCTGCTGTGAGAACTTATATTTTCTTGCTGGATGTTTTCATGTGCCTGACTTATAATGCTAAACAGCTAGCAGGCCGTGATACCTAACAGTTGAGACACTCTTGCATAGGAGCTTTGCTATAGCTGCATAATTAAGTACTGGTTTGACTTTGTCTATATTAATACTCTAACCATACCTTAGCTTAAGCAATAAATCTAAATATTTCTCATCATAAATAAACCCTAAATTTCACTGATTTCTATTTCTCATTATGCAAATTGGCCTAATAACCCCAATAAGACCCCAACTATACCATAAAAATCAAAGCACTTATAAACCTCATTAAGGGGTTTTGGGGTTTTGATTGTGGATTGGCTCCCTGTTGATTCCACTGCATCCATTCATTTATATTAGCCTATTAAAATCAATTAAATATAATTATTAATAAATAAGTTTAATTTTTAGGCATTTTTCAATTTTGTAATAAATGATTTTAACATAACTCAAATCGATAAAATTTAAATTGTAACAAAGAGGTTATAAATAAAAATTTGTTGATAATGTATATACTCATATTTTAATGAAATTAATTATTTAAAGATATAAAAATTAATTATTAATTAAGAAAATAAATGAATCCTTGTAAATTTCATAATATTGTTTATACTAAAAGAACTATTCTTGTGAAGATTAAAAAACTGCTTATTCGAAATAAATAATCAATTCACATACATTAAAGATTTGTTTTTTTTAGAACGATGGTATGTGTAAAAATTGGTTTTAAAAAATCCCCATAGATCAATCAAGACACGAAGAATAGGGTAATGAGCAATTAAATGAAAAATTATTTATTATTGGGGTATAATTATAATGTTTGGGCTAATTATTAAAACTATTGGCTCGATTAATTATCCTTATAAAATAAACCAATCAGGGTGAGTAAATTTGATTTTAGCCTAATTATAATTAATATTAGCCAATAATTTTTAATTTTTCATTTAATTGTTCATTATCACAATCTTCGTGTCTTTATTTATCTATGGGGTTTTATATATTATATTAAATTATATTATATTATTTTTGTGTCGTTAGGAGCAACCTGTGTGTAATAAAATTATTGTTTTAATTTTTATTATAATAATTGATTAAAAATAAATTTTCCCAATTCTATAAAGTCGTTACGTAAGAGCTAAAATATTTTAAAATAGCTTTACTTTTTTTGATTCCTCAGGATGCTCTTGATCAAATAGAATACACAGAAGGAATGAGCAATGAAGAATTGGCTGCTCAAATCTGGGAAAAATTATTATTTTAATATGTTTTATAATTAGGAGATTGCGTTAGTGGAGTTTCATGGGTTAAGAATGATGTTAATAATTAAAGATAATGGAATTGATTGATAAATTTTGATTAATAATAATGTTCCATTCTATTTGAGTGTTCTAATTGGTGATAGATTAGTTGTAAGAGTATTGGACAATATCAGTATACTAGTTTGGGGTGTGCAAGAAATTTGCAATGGGAGACCACCAGCACCATTGACATGATACAACAAAAGTTGAATAAAACAATCGAAAAATATATAAATAAATTGAGTAAATCTGATAAGAAAATAACTTATATTTCTTAAATTTTAAGTATGAATCTGTATTTCAACAAATATGTTGATAATTATTTTAACTATCTATTTCATTAATATCTATATATCTCTCAATTTATTAACTTAAATAAATAAAAGCAAAATTAAAGACAGCAAATAAAAATATTATTGATAGTATTTAATTTAGAATTTAAGAATTTCATTTTTATGATAAAAATTATAATTATTTTGATTTTATGATTATATAACTAGAAATTAAAAACTTTTTTAAAAAATTTTCTGAATTACTTGAAATCGATCTTATTAACAAAAAAATGTCTACACACTTAACACAATTTTCATCCTCTTTCTATCAATTATAAGTTGAAAGGATTATAAGTAGCTAATTTTTTTCAATATTGTCTGTGGTCATTCTACTTTATAAATTACATGAATTAACAAATTACACTATTTTTCCTCTTTGCAACTGAAATAGCTCTTCAACTGATTGTAGTTTTTATAAGCCTTCAGCTCATTGAATTTTATTTTTAATCTTATTTTTTTAATTTTTACATTGAAATTATTAGAATAACAAATTATTGTAAATTAAATGAGTTCTCATATATTTTAATGCCAATAATTTTCTATTCCTATTTAAATTGAATGTAAAAAATGAATTTAAACTTGTAATTTCTTATTTTAATTAATAATTAATATTAATTTTTACACTATTTTAATTTATTTTTATTTTAACTTTATCTATAATACAATAAATTAATACTTTTATGTCCAAAACTACGAAGTTTAGATGAATTTATTCCAAATAATAAATATTTAAAAGAATAAAATATCACTATTAAATAAGCATTAAATATTTTTATAAATCATTCATGCATTAAAATTCTTTCCTATCAAACTAAGAAGTCAATTTTTACAAAAATAGTAACTATACTTACAAAAATTCGAATTACTCTTTCAAGTGATTCAAGCTAAATTGTCCTATAATAGTTGTCCAATAATCAGTGTAAAAATAACATTCTATATTAGCGATTACTTCAAACATCAATTGATGATGAAATAAATCCAAAATTTATTAATCTTGCTCAGCATTACTGGATTGATTAATAAATATTATTAAAAGGCCATTTATTTTTTGTATTGATTAATTCAACTAAATATTAAATTTAGTAAATATTTTGACTTCTATGTCATGCTAAGATTCTTATTGAAAATATATTGAATAAATTTTTATTAAGCCATATAATTGTATCATATTATAAATGAAATTTATTCAAATGGAGAAGATTTAATGAATGCTGTTACTTAGCTCGCAGAGACTTTAAATGGAAACTCTATACCTTATAATGCCTCCGCATTAATAGTTCCAGCTCTATCTAATTTTAAAAAACTCTTCAATATTTTTAATAAAATTAAAAATTTAAATATTGAATCTTGCTTAATACTCATAAGATTTTTCATACTATTAGTCCTTAGATTTGAATGACTAAGTTTAAGGCGCATAATGGAACACAGATTATTTCACAGACTTATTCAATCAAAACCCCAAAACCCTTTCAGTAGTTTGATTGAGTTTTTGATTGATAAAAGTAGACTATTAGTGCATACTTTATTAGGGTTTTAATAGGGTTTATGTAGGGGTTTAATGTTTAAATATTAGTATTTTAGGTGAGTATAACAAGTGAGTTTTTAAAATATTTCACACAAACATAAGCTTAGAGTCCATGTGGCAGTTCTCTGAATTTTATCTTTCTTAGTTGATGTTTGATTGTTTCTATTGTTTGTTAATTCTCTTTGCTTGGCTTGATAACAGTTGAGTATGCAAGTTCTCTGAGACCTCCATTTATTTTATTTTTATCGAGATATTGTTTGATTCTCTGCTTAGAGAATCTCTCTCACCCCTGCAGCTAAAGTAATCGTTTCTTTGCATGTCGCTCTCTATTATTATTACTGCTAGAGCCCAGATATCCCATTAAGTGTCTCCATCTCTCCAATCCTCTCTCTGTGGGAAATATCCAGGAGTCAGGAGTGCCGTATACATTTCCTTATGCAGAGGCTTGTACTCTTTGAGCTCTGTTGAAGTCAATAATGTAAACTCTAAGAGGCTGAAAGTTCAACATGATATTTTCTGGCTTTAAGTCTCTATGAACATAATCTAGCTCGTGAAGCTCTTCAATCCCTTCAACTATCTGCTATACTATCTAGCTAATTTATGTCTGACATCTATTGTCAGATAAGAATTCTCTGTAAGTCATTTCAAGTAAAGGACGCCTGAAGGCTACATGATCTTTACCAAGTAAAATAGCATCAAGCTAGATGATATGCCTACACTCATTTAACTTTGCCTTTTAAAGAGCATAATACTCATTTGCAAATTCCATTTGGAACTTGTCATCAGCAAGGAAGTAATTGAATGGATATATCTTGTAAGCATATTAACCATCAGTAATGACTCTCTTCTCTATTTTATCTTCAAGAGTGGGTAGCTTTCTAGGCAAGAATCTAAGTCAATAATATTTAATATGGGAATCTTTATTGCCTCTATTTTAACCATAATTTTTTTGATCTCAGAGACTGGAAAGTTCTTGACTGCTTTCTTCATTTTAACTTACTTCTAGACTTCAACTCTAAGAGACTCCACTGGGTTTCTTGATCTCCTCTTTTAGAGGAATCTATTCC